>CAJRST010036666.1:4395434-4434213 GCA_907169785.1 Menidia menidia
TTACTTACTTACTTACTTACTTACTTACTTACTTACTTACTTACTTATTTTCTGAGTACACTGACCAGTATGAAATGGCTCAGAGTGGACGCATTGTAAGGTAATTTTAAATAGCAAGCATGGCTACTTCTGACTCTGAGTTTATAAGAAGACACAATATAAGACACAATAATATTTGACTGCTTTGAAAATGACATGCACCATAATTTACGCTTATCCCTGACTAAAGGCATAAACATTTTGATTGTTATGCGATATTTCTAAACATCTCAGCATGTTTCCTAATTTCCACTTAGTGCTGTTATTTCCCATTTTATTGTCCTAACTGTGTGTGTTGTTACAAAATACAAGGTACACTTCTGGGGTGATACATTACTCTCCAAGACTTGGGAAGTTACTGTGTTATATACAACTTTAGATACTGTTGTTATGACCAAATGTCATGATTTTATTGCAGTAACAAAAAAGATACTGAAATGTTCTTGGCAATGTTTTAATTTACCAGCTAATAGCTGAAAACTGCAGTTATCCACGGTGGGTGTAATATTTCAGGGCAATCAAAAATGCTGCAGACAATATCTTGGAAGCTCCTCGGCTACTTTTGATTGCTTGTCAAACCACTATTCCTCGGGAGATCATGCCATGCTTGCATCTAAATTTGTTTGACAAATCTGTTTTGATTCTTGTTAATTTATACTTTTACTAAAGAAAAAAAAAGACAGCTTTTGTCTCATCTGGCCCCTGACTTTATCTGCGTCTTTCCCCCGCAGCCGCTTTCCTTACACTTTCTCCCTCTGCCTTTCTCTCAGGCCAAACTTTCTCCTTCACTCAGATCTGGTAGTGATCATGCATGCTGATCGCTTCAAAACCAGCAGAACTAATGCAGAACAGAACAAAAGCTGTGATGTAGACTGGGAGAAAAAAAAAAAGGCTATGGAGACCCAAACATTCAAACACAGGGCGTTGATATCAGAGAGGCCGAAAGAATGTGAGACACACAAAGATATGCAAAGACTGTGTTGAGGTAATTTTTTTCTAAGGATAGATTAAAAGAACAACAGTGACAATCCAAATAATTGTTCACTCTGCGGTAAAAACTCATGCGCTCATTCAACATATGGGACTGTGTTTTAAACTGCTATCATTCATCCATCCATCCAGCCATGGATCTATAAATCCATCCGTCCTTTTCCCCAGCACAACAGCTCGAGAATCACTTCTAAAACCATCCATTATGCTTTGATTCATCCACCCTGCCATTCATCAACATTATGATAAAACATGCTGTAAAGCGCCTAAACGCTACAGCGCTTCTTTTTATTACTCAGCATCTTAATATATCTATCCCTTCATCCTGCCAGCTGTTGACTTTCTCATGAATCCATTTTTATTCTGCAAAATAGTTTATTTGCGTTATCTCTAAGTATTTTTCACTCATCATCTTGTCATCCACAAGAACACCTTAAAAAAGTTATTTTGGTCATTTCCTTGTATTTTTTGTATTTTCAGTTGCTCCATGAAGCACACCTTAAACAATAAAATGTATTCTCCTAAACATTTTATAAGATCAAGAATTAGGATTAGTAAACACATGCATTTAAAAAGAACTTGATTAAAAAAACAGCTGGGAAAGAGTCCAGTCTGCCTGTGACCCTGAAGTGGATTAGGCCTGTATTAAAATGTGAATGGACGGACAACTTGAGTAAAATAGTGAAAAAAGCTGCGAGATCCAAAGGGTGATTGTATAAAAATTCACCACCCAAGCCTACCAAATTATTTTAAAAACAAAGTCTTGATGGATGGCTTGATGGATGACAGTGATTAAAAACACATTAAATCAGATAATAACAGAGAATTTCAGCGATAACCTTTTTGTTCTTCCTTTATCTCTCCAAATACTTTATCCATTTACTGTTTGAAAGCCATTATACCAATAAGATATCAGTCCGAACACGATTTCCCCCTTGTTTCTTTTCCCACATTTCTCCCCCTTGTCCTTTGTCATCTCTTGATATCTAGCTGTTTTCCATTAACGTAGCTGTGATTACGTGGTCAGATCTGGCGTTCTTGGCTTTTAGCAAAGATAATAGTAGCTCGCGATGACTAGCACATGCTGACAAAGTTGGGAATGAGATGAAAAAGAAAGACATGCAGGGACTGGGCATAGCAGGAAGGGACGGTGACAGTGAAGGTTTATTTGTGATTAACAGTAAAGAAAACACTCAGAAATATGTCGGAAATGATGTAACTTCGTCAAATTGGATTGCTGTGAAAGAATTTTTTTGTTTCTGGAGATTTTTTTCCCCATCTCTTTTCCATTTATGTCTTATCACCTTTCTCTGCGTATCTTTCCATTCTTCGTTGGAGTGTCAACCTAACATCCACAGACGTATCAATCATAATAGCTTTGTTCTGCTCCTTTCAACTTGACCTTTTTGTGAGTTAGCCCACGTGTGGTCATCAATGTGTAAAAATATTAACACGTCACCGCACTTCCCTCACTCCTGCTCATTGGTGGTGATTAGTAGCAGGTGTTGGCTCTGAATTTAAACACACACACAAGCACACAGACACACACACACATACAAAAATACATACATTTAAAAGATGGATGTGATTTATAGGACTGGGACCCATGGGCTGCTCAAACAACATGGTCCTGCCTCTGAAGACAAGCGCACAAACTATGGTCGTAACGCACACATACACATTGTATAAACACATGTGGTCACACACACACGCTGCACATTTTTGGCTGACATTGCAGCCTCCTTTCAGCCCAGAGGTGAGATCAGACGATAAAGGTCTGGGGATGAAAACACTGGTGGAAACTGAACGTATTCATCTTTAGGCGGAGACATCAGCCTGTCACTGCAACTTTTTTTTTACAACTGTGGCCTGGTTGGGCACCTGAAATAGCATGCTTTGACTGAGCGGGCACATTTCAATGCCAAACTCCTTCTATGATAGCTGGTGACAGGAAAAATAATTTCATTATCCACTGACCCCTTAGGGCAGAGAAATAAAGTTGCCCATAACGTGCTCATATAGGGTGTGATTTAACACAAAGAAGGGGAGAAGGGAATCCCCACAAGAGCATAGTGGTGCTGCTTTCTGTTCAGCGTTTTATGATGCTGTTACCTCACCTGCCATCATGTGAATAAAAAATGCATGGACTGGTCAGCATCGCTGTTCAAAAGTAGTTGTATGTTATGGAAGTAAAGAGTTACTGAGTATATAAATGTTGCACATGATGTTTGTGCAATTCACTATAAAATGTGTCATATACTAATCTGTGGCTTTGGTCAAACTTTATTTGTTCCTTTTTTTTGCCTCTCTCTCTCTGTTTGGACTGGGACTTCAGGGAAAGTTATTTTAGAGGGAATTACTCACTTAAACACTAGCTGTTTAATGAACTTCAAAATAAAACACTTGTCAAAAGCTTGGCCATATAGCCACCGATTCATAATGTAATGGAACAGTGTGGCCAAACTTTTGACCTGGATTGTATATGAAAGTAAATTTTCTGAGGTTAATTTGTAAAATAACGCTGACTTTATGACCAATGTTTGTGATGAAAGTCATCTGACACTGAATGTGCTGGCTCAACCACCATAACTCAATGAGGCTCTGCAGGCTAATCACAGGATTGTCAGATGTAAACCCCCCCTTTGGGACACTTTATTGATAATTATGTCAACAAATTAACATATACTGAAGTATGTGGGACATACTATTAATGCAAAACACAAAAGACTAATAATCCGCACACTATCGCTGCTTCTGTCACCATCAAATGCTTGTGTGGTTACAGCCATGAATTAAATTAACATAAATGTAATCAATGTCTGAATGACTGAATGCTTTCAGTTTGCTCATTTATTAAACCACAGATATCTAAAATGTTTTGTTTATTGTGCAATATTAAGCCGTTACAAGTTTTACACATGTAAGTAGCTGCTCTGCAATAATGCGACAGGCCTTGTATTGTCTGCTTGTTACCAAGCATGTATGGATTTTCAGGCAGGATGATTATTCAATATAAAAGTCATTACAACTCTGAAAGCCCAGAAATGCCCTGACTTAACACTTGGATAGAATTTTGGTCTGAGACAAAAAGAAAAACATGACAGAAACCTTGTTAAACCCTAGAGTCCTTTCAGTGAGTTCCAGTCTGCCAAGCTACAGACAGACCATTAGTACTACTGTCAGTAGTAATTATTCCCTACAGCCATCATTTTCAGATTTGTTTTTGTCCCGACATTATGTAGATACATTCTCAGATTTCTGATGTCTCTTTTTCTTTAGATTTGTTTCCACCTCTTTTCATCCTTCACTTCTTCTGCAGGTCATTATCCTGTTATCTATCATCCAAGTATGCTTAATTTCATGTAAATTTTTACTCTTTTAGTTACGCCATTGTTGATGAATTTCAAGCACATTTCACACCAGATCATGTCCCAGTTATGTGTCACCAATGTTCAGCCCTTACACACAAAACTTGGGCTTAACTCAAACAATGATTTGCTGTGAAAAAGATCTAATGCGTTGGAATAGCTGAACTAAATGTAATGATGTATGTGCCAACAGTGGATGTTTGTGCGTCTGAGTAAGAATAAGAAAAGATAGATAAATAGTGTATTGGGGCAGATGCTGGTGCAGCCTTTGTTCATTAAATGATGTAAAGTATGTGTTTTTTATGTGTGTATTACTCATGTTCTTCAGTGGATGATAAATCTGCTTTAACGTTCCCAGTGTTGGGCCTCCCTTCTTTTTGGAGATGTAAGTAAGTTGTGGTTAAATCAAGCAAATCATTAAAGATGTAACGCAATCAAGGGCAAGGTTTAAGGAAGGATCATGTGTAAGGAAATGTGTTTAGTTGGACACGGTTAAAAAAAGGATTAACTCTCAACTGGTCTATGTACTGGATGGTAATGTATTGTTCTGTGTGAACTTTAATTGTAACAACAGCTGCTTTAAAAGAAAAGAAGGTACTTATGTACAGGGAGGCAAAAATCAATGAAATCATAATATGACAAATACGGTGTCAGTTTGTGGCACAACAGTAATTCTTTACATTTTAAATGTATAACGCCACAGTAATTACATCCATCCATTTTTTCGTAAATGTTATGTGAATATATATATATATATATATATATTTATAACAAAAAAGTAACTTAGAGCGGAATGAAAGTTCCATTAAAAGGAGTGGAAACTTAACAATTAGTGTGTGTAATGAGGCAGGCGGTTTGTTTGGGGCTAAAGTGAGCGGGGTTTTATGGATGGTTGATGTTCGACTATGTGAGATTGGCAAGGTGGTAAGGAGGAAAAAAGCTTTGAAGTGTAAGCGAGAAAGTAAAATGAAGAAACAGGAGGAAGTGATAAACATTCTGTTTCTAGTCTTGTTAGATAAGATAAGAGGGAGGAAAAAAGAGAAAACGATTGCTTTAATTTCTTAATAGTCCCATGAATTTGCAGCAATAAACAAGGATGTTTTGATGTTTGGTTCATTGGTCTTGCTGATTGTAAAATTCTTGAATACATCCGTTGGGAGTATGTTTATCTTTTTCAGTGACCCGGTTTTTGTCGAGCTCACAGTAGATCAAAGTTGCATACACGATGTAATCTCGCAACATCAAGCATTTTAGTTAATAGTTCTGTAGTTTTTATACACAGCTGGAAAAAAAAAAACTATATGATAATGCTGAATGGATAAACAACAACACATACAAGATATGGGAACATATGATACTTAAAATCTTCAAAAATGTGACGGGAACAGCTTAGCATTCAATTCCAATCCTTTCTTTCTGTTGCTGCAGACAGTGACATATTTGAATAAGTCATTTAGCTATTTTATCTTTGTGCCTGCAGAGTAGGTAAGAAAAAGGAAAGGGTTATGAAAATAAAGTGAAACAGAGAAAGGAGTAGTAATTCCTGCGTAATGATACACTGGAGATATTAAATGTTCTTTTTAACAGATTTTCCATAGTAACACATAGCTGTAACTTACACTTTTCATATTTTATGATGAAAGCACTGAGATGAAGGCACTGAAAATTAGGCCAATAATATTTTACTGTGATTATGTGGTTGCGTGTTTGCCAATTTGGAAACCTATAGTATTAGTTTTTGCTATAAATTCAGAGTGCAACCTTTAAATGAGATTTCCACCACTTGTAAAAGAGGAGTGATGTCATGCCAGCATCTATGAAAATGAAATGATCTCACATCATAAAATCATTTAGAAAAGTATATAATAGTGGTTGATGTAGACCGTTGCCTATTAAATGCAAACTTTCTGACGCTACGGTAAAGCAGAATTGAAGAATTTTCATTGATAAGTTATAAGACAGTGTTTTTCATCTCAAGGTTATTTTCTAAGATTGGTACATAAAAAAAATATTCTCTTACATTTGGGAATGGACTTTAGTGGACTGGTCTGTTTTGCATCTAAGTAACATCCCATATTCTAACATTGATTATTTTGCTGTAGAGCACCTGGTATGTTCACATTTTCAATCTAGAAGTAAGCCAGATATCCTTCAATGTGTCTGTTTAGTTTCATATCAGTATGTGTTACAGTTACTTGGCAGTTTTTTTTCTTCTATTACAGATAGCTGTCCCAAAATCAATATGAAAAACGAGATAATACTTTGGTACAGGGATCATTTTAAAACATGTACCAAATTGATTTTGGAAAGTACGTCTTTCCTTAAGTGAAAATGTTGTTGTGTTTTGCAATGAAGCATATTCTTGTAAACTCTGACTGAACAGCATCAGCAGAATTTGACCCCCTGTCTGGTGACTTCATGCTGCAATGAATGATAAATCCATCAGGTTTAGCTTTTCCACATTTAGTTGATGTAGATTGATAGCCCTTTACAGGGAGATAGAAACACACACACACGCACACACACACACACACACACTTGCACGTAGTTAATCATGTGTGTGACGTTCCAGTTGGGAAGCGGGAAAAATCTGGAATACCAGTTGGACTCTCTGGCCTTGTGTGTGTGACTTGGCTCTTTGCCCTGTCCCTCCACGAGCCACGCACTAAGAGGTCCTACGTTGGATTATCCCCGTGAGTCTCTCACACACACACACACACACACACACACACACACACAGACACAAACTCACCCCGCCAGTCCACTGTGGGTCGTTCAACAAACCGCCTGTCAGCCCTAAAACCCACCTCCACCTGTCAGGAGCTTCCTGTCCACTTCCTGTTGCTGTCAGATTCAACACTGAGTCTTTCTTACGCACAAGGCTTCCCATTCATTCATCACCATTACCATTCATTTTAATAGGAGCTTCCTGATATAATGCTTTTTTTTTGTTGTTTTTTTTTTTTGTAACCCTCTGATGTTTTTCATCATACTACACTTAGGCTGTCCGTGTGTATGTGTGTGTGTGTGAATGCTGAGAGAATCCAGTACCACCAGTTTGTCCAGTAATATTTAATTGGTGTAATTAACCTGTTGCTATGTTAATTAACCCGGGCAACAGTTCTGTCAACATCATAATGACAAACAGATGGTACTCAGTGCTGCCAATCTGGACACATTGACATGAAGACGCTTCCAACCGCACACAAACCTGCTCAAACAGACAATTACTTTCTCACGTTGTATGTCCTTGCACTATGTGGAAACACACAACCTCCATATGGTTATCATACAAAACTGTATTTTTCTAATTGTACGTATTTACCTTTAACAAATGCCAGGACTGTTTCAGGTACAGTTTTCATTGCTGCTGTGATTAAAGCTTTGCATGCCCACAATGGGGAGAAGAAATCCCTGGAAGTTCACTCTGTGGCTGCCATGAAGTTACAATATCGAAGCCAGCATTAATTTTTCCGAGTATTTACACTGTCGCTCCCACTGCCTTCCTGGATTCTGTGTTGTCATTCCACAGATGCGCTGCTTAAAGGCTTCCAGCAGGAACAATAAAAAAGTATTTGATTTTTGACCAAGATGGCACACTGTAATCAGTGGAGTATGATTTGGGCTTTGATTAGATTATTTCCTGGGATTTCCGAACAATCAGGACACATTTCTAGCCACCATTGCGATGTCTGATCCGATCAACAAAAGGCTTTTTCAGAGTTATGAGTGATGTGAGAGCACTGTGAAAGGACGGATTAAAAGAGAGAAAGAAAAACAGAAATCTCACTGATTATGAGAGAGAAACAACATGTCACTGATGGATAGACCAAGAAAAGAGAAGAGAAGGTTTATCTTGATTAAAAGCAGAACTCCATAAGTTTCTCCATGTCAATCTGTGTGTATGTGTGTGTGCATGCAACAATGTGTGTGAGAGATAATTCTGTATGAGGACAGTTTGATGGCTGTAAACTCGGCCTCCCAACTCTCATCTCCAACTTGGTGGTCCAATCAGTTGGTTCCTCCTTGACAAATCGCAGAACACATTCATTAGTGCTATCACTTTCCTTTATTACCGCAGGCTTTCAGCAAAGTGTCTGATGCACACATGTTTTTATATTGCATTTGACAAAAGTATAAAAAAGGATGTTTAATAGTTTGATTAGTTTTTCATGTTAATCCCAATAAGTATCTGCTATCATACATCTAAAGTCATTATTGTGCTTGGAACGTTCACTGGAGTCAGACAACATCGTTTTTGAACTTATTTGGGGTCCAATAAAGAAAAAGGGAATATTTCTGGTTTCATGATATTCTCAGTTTCCATTTGAAATCGGTTCTTTTGACACACACAAGAATGAAAGTACACACACTGTAGACTTTGATGCACATATATGGCTGTAGGCAGCAACTGTGAAGAACCAAATCTTATTCATTATAAACCTGCTTGTGATTTGAAACTTATTTCCTCACAAAGACTACAAGTATAGGCTAACTTTCACATCATATGAAATTATCCGTATAGAAAGTCATGCGTCATGTACGTATGAAGAAAAACAATTTTGCAATTTCACATAGATCTTTCTAAGATGAGCCACCTTTTATCAAAGAAAATGTTGATTTAGAGGTTTATTAGGAGGTGACATGATCTACACACACAAAAACCTGCTGAATGTTTCTTGTGGGAGTGTGTCAGTCTGGGTCACGGTGAGATAAGTGTCTGCAGGGACATTAAGATAAGATAAAAAACAGACTCTGTTTTAAATACACACAGCCAACTTCGATGTCAAGGCCACAGTGTGTGTGTGCAGTGTGTCTGTGTTGCTTTTTGTTTCATGAGAGTGTATTTGTGTGTAAAGATGTGGTAGTCACTGAGGGCACATCTGGAGAAGAGTCAACATAGGTAAGTTTTAGCACCCCCTTTTTATCTTCATCCCTTATGTCTTGGAAGTCATTTGTTTTTACTTAAAGTTGACAATTCTTTGTCTTTGTGCTTTGAAAAAAAAGGCATTTTTTTAAAAAGCCAGTACCAGTACCGATTATGCAAATATCCTATCAACATAATTACATTATCCAACTGACTATTTGTGGTTATGGGGGGAGTAACATTTTAGTAAGCATTTCCTGTTCTCAATTAGATATTTTTTGACTGTCAATCTAAAAATAATGTAAGTTTTATCTAATGAATAAATAACAAAATACATAGTACATGGTAATTAACTCTATGTATCTAAACCCTTTTTTGTTTTGTCAAACAAATGTTTTAAAGTTAACTGGAAACAGTTTAGCAGGTCATAAAACTTTATTTCCGAGCCCTGAGGATTGTTTCATAGAGGTGATTCAGTGAAGATGTACCTGCATTACATGCATTCCTCCACCAGGTGACGCTATGCTGTAGTGTTTTCAGGCCTTACGACATGGGGGGTGCAGGTGGGGAAGGGATGATGCAGCACTAAGAGCGTGCTAGGTGTACTTTAGCTCTCGGACTTGCTGTTTGGGAGTTGTCAATACGTGGTTGTCCTACAGATGCACCTCAGTTGCTTCAATGTGAGAGGAATCCAGGCTGTTGACTGTGAGGGAATTTTTGGAGAGAGCTAAACAGTGACCAGATGCAGGAGCTTGAGTATGTTGTGTAAACCCGCACAGAGATTCACACAACCCCTTTTATGCTGGTATTTTGTATTCTTTTTGTGTCTTCTCTCTTTTATTTTGTTTTGCCTATATCGCCTTTGCTCTCTTTTGGCAGGCTTACACGCTGATTAATGCCCTGCCATATAATCTATATTTAGATATGAAACACTCTTAGTAATACTTCACAGATTCCTGTGAGCCTTAAAGAACCCAAAGTGATTCAAAGCATAAAATTATTTTGGTGCTTCAAAATGAATTTTTTCTTTCTTTGCATGTGGAGATATATGATTTATTTGACTCTCCATACCTTTATTTCAGTTTCAGCATATGTACGTACTTAAGTACTGTCTGCGTGTGTGCACATGCATGATATCATGGAAATATTTGTCAGACTAAGCAGTTTAATATCTTACAGACTGATGTTCTAAAGCCAGGGTTTCTCTGATTGTAAGCAGTCCATTGAGATGGCTCAGTAAAAATACGTCTCCATACCGTGCCGACATCACATGAGTGGCTGTAAAGTAAAAGAGGTATTCAGTTGAGGACACAATTCTTTTTATGAGCTTTTAACATTGGAAGGCCAGTACTGTCTTCTTTCTGAATCTCCATCTGTGATCCTTTGCCTCTTTATTTCACCTGACTTTTTCCTCCATTGTCCTGTTCTCACCATTATCCTACTCCACCCATGCACACAATTTATTCACTTTTCACATTACCTGTAAACATGTTATATGGACTCACTTTTAATTTCACCTGCTGCACATCTTTCGCATATTATCCGTTTCCTTCACATGCTGCAGAAAGTGTGTAAAAAAAAAGGTTCCCTGAGTGCTGATGCTGTGCTTTGAGCACAAACATCAGATGGTATTTTTATGGGGGGCGGTTCCCAAAATATAAGGTGTCGCTGACAGTGTGGACAGGGAGACGGAGTGACATACCACTTAGAAATTATAGCGAAAGGAAATGAGACCGACCGTCCAGGGTGTACCCAACCTCTTGTCCATTGACTACAGGGATAGGCTCCGGTCCCCCAGCGGTTCAGACAATGGATGGATGTATGGATGGAAATGAGACACTGAGAGAGAGAGAAATTACAATAACATAAAATGGAGAAATAAGAATACAAAGGGGAGAGAGGAGAGGAGAGGAACAGGGGATTTCCAATTAAGTGAATCCCAACAGTGTGCAAGGGATTTGATTAAAACAAATGATTGGATCAAGGTGTTTGCTAAACTGTTGGCAAGGATCAAGACATGACACTGATCATTTCTGCAGTTCTATCTCTTGAAAGGATGATGTTGGTTTTTATTTGGATCTCAGTATCAATAAACTTGCTTTTTCTTATTTAACTTTCTTTCACTGTAGCTTTCCCCTTAAATCTCATATCAGTCTAATTAAATGGACATAATGCAAAATGATATCTTTCAATCTTCTTTAGATATTAGTTATGATTTGGCTTTGGTAGAATGCCCCTTAGTATATAGAAACTTCTGAACAACATTTTTGTCGGAATAATTGGATTTGGAGTTGCAGAACTGGATCATTATTCTTTATTTTTGTGTCATATGGTTGTAACATTTCTATACCACCCTCATATTTTATTTTTGTTTTCACTGTAGTAAATTGCTTTTTTTTGCTTTTGTTTGGTTTCCCCATATAACTAGACATGTTGGGTACATGAGGTTTTATGTTTGTAGAGGAGCTTGGTCTTACTTTTTACACATACATTTCAAAAGTTCAATCTTCCCAGACTCCGACTTTTGTGTTCTTGTCAACGTACAAGTCAAACATTGTCACTGCATTTATTAGAAGCTAAAGAATTATCCCTTAATGTAACCCAGTGGATTTTGTGCACACATACATCCTACCAAAAAGGAAATGAAAACTTAGGGGGTTAAAGAACTGGATGAACACCAGCCTTCTTTCATGCGAGAGAGAAGATTATTTGCATTTCAAATAATCTGATGTTATGTGGTTGGCCTGTGAAGTCATGCGGTGTGAAGTTTTGCCACACTTAGAGCACGGCCCCATTCCTGCCTTTCCCATCGAAACTGTTAGCAAAACAGTGAGCTGTCGACTTTCCTCTAACTTTCTTCTAATGCGTTAGACACATTGTGCCTCTGTGCTCAATCCTGCAAAAAAGTGTCACAAGTGCCCTCATCACTGGCTTCCCAGCACATCAGCCCCAATTTTCTTATATATATTTTCAACCAAACCATATTTGATCAAAGTTAATTATATCAAACTACCTTTTTTCTTTGATTCATTTTCTTCTGTTTGTCTTAGATCAGGTTGGAGAGGCAACAGGTCCGAAGGTAAAACCCAGACCTTCCTGTTCCCTTACCACACTCCCCTACTCCTCCTGGAGGATCTTTAGACATTTAAAGGCCAGAAGGGAAACGTAAACCCTCCAGCGTATTCTGTGTCTGCCCCATGGTTTCCTTCCCAGCTGGACATGTCAGAAAATCTTCCAAAGAGAGGTTTTTATTATCTCTTCAGAAACCTCTTCAACTGACTCTCTTGGATGCTGAGAAATGTGTTGAGCTCCCCTGAATGCACGAGCTTCTCATGCTATTTCTAAATCAGATGACCTCATACTTGGACTATCAGTGTATTATTGGTCAGTGTGATCTTAATGGTTATTATTCCAAATTCATTTGTATAAGAAAAACAAGAATGGGAATGTTATTTCTTAGTTTGAAATTTGCTTCTAAATTAATGCAGCAATGCAGTTTTCCACTTTATTTGACTTGACTCTGCTCGGTTTTGGAGGTTTTCCAGGTTAAAAAAGCAATGAGGCTCAAAAGTCCCGCAATATCATTTGTATGCAACACAAAACAACACAACAAAGGACAGCAAAAGGATTTACCTGCCGCACCTCATCATTGGAACATGGTGTTGGTCTGTGTGTAGAGTTTTACTCCCTAGGCGATCACAGAAAAAATAAGCATTTTTGTTGTTGTCGTATTTTTTAAAAATGTGGCTTCTTTTGAAAAAGTCTCTTTTCTGACTCATCCAGTCAGGTGTCTTCCTGGCCTTTCAGTGGCCTGCACTCCGCAAACATTTTGCTTGGAACCCCGACTGAGTAGGTGCTTAAACTGTAACTGGTACCAGGCACAACCACCAAATGGAAACGCCAAAAATAAATGAGATAAGCCAAGTCACGTCGAGTCGAGTTGAGTTGGGCTGAGCACGTACTTGTGGAAAATAGACATATGCTACTGTGGTTGGATTGACAGTGACAAAGATCAGAACAAAAATGATACAAAACAGCAGTATCGTATGCCAGGATCATTTGACTGAGTTGGGCTGGATATCGTTGGTTACTTGAAATGTTTCAGAGTATAAATAAAAAAAGTTCTGGTGACAGACGGAAGGGTGGAGAAACAGAAAATAAAAAGCGATGACAAAATGAGCCAAAACAGAGACAGAAGTAACTCATGCCACTGAGTCCAAAAGTTTAAGTTTGATTAGATTTAATTGAAGCAATAGCACTGGGCATTTTGATTTAGTCGTGATTGTTTGACCATGATGAAAGGGTTTTTTCATTTGAATGAGAAGGGCCTTTAAACTTTCCTTTTGTATTGTTTGTGTTATGTCTGTCTCTCGGGGCTTTTTCACACCCTCGTTCTCCCCCTGCCTGTCAGTTTGACTGCTTCTCACCCTCTGTCACGATGATTTTGATAGCCACAGCTGAGGTCATTCAAAACATGTTCTGAACCTCACACATCATAAAGTCATTGCGAGTGAACGCCATGCCAGCCATGACACATGAAAGTGTTCTTTACCCAACAAATAACACCGTTATTAACACAACCTCAGACGGCAAAAGACAGACAGAGATGACATATGAGTAAAACTAGTGATAGCCGTATTATGAAAACAGCAAACGTAAAAATGTATTTTGAATTACGCAGTTTGCAAAGTTAAATTGAAATGTAAGAATAACAATACATCATCACTCCGGCAAACAATATTCTAAATTTATGATGGGTTTTCACCATGTTCCACAACAGTTGATTTCTTTGTTTTTCTGAATTATTTCATGTCCTTTGACTTATCTCTGTCTATTTTTTTCTAATGGCGTTTGACTCCTAAAGAGAGGCCAGAGTTTTGGAGCTGAACTTTTTATCTCTTCCAGCAACAGATTTTAGTGTATGAGCCTTCACTTCATGCATGCATTATTCTAACTATTCAAATTTCCAACCACCGTGAGTTGCTTCCTCAAGGGTTTTACAGTGTTTAGATTCTCCATAAAACATTTTCAAGATGACTTACACGGTTGTGTGGTTTTAGCTCTGTCATCTTGTAACAAGAGGGTTTCTATCTCAAATATCAGGTTGAGCCCTCTCTGTGTATTTTGCATGATCTCTTTATATACCTGGGGGTTCTCTCCAGGTGTGCTGATAAACGGTAATGAATCATAGGCTACATGTTCATGTGCACACAGAGTGACTGCTAAAACGATTCCTGAGTGAAGTGAGCTGAATGTGTCGTCAATAGAGCCTTGGTATTCACTTTTGTAGAGTTTACAAACACATATGCAGCAGAAAATACTATCATAACATATCCTTGAAAAATCACAACTGTGTACTTTGTAATAGCATTTTTCAAAAACCTTTTTAAATACCATTTTTCTTTTCTCTTTTTAACTTGCAATTCAGACCTCCCACCAGCCAATAGTATCAGAGTTTGAGTGGGAGGTTGTGTGGCTAGTATATTAATCCAAGTATTCATACTAATGGACCCCATGACCGTGAATGCCTCAGTAAAAATCTCTCACTTTATGGAATACATACCTTAAGAATAGTTATATTCAATATTAAATAAAAACAGAATGTCCATAAATTCCTTGTATCTGTGAGACTTACCCATATGCACAGCTTTCTCTTAATTTGTTTTTATATTGTATTTGTGCGTGTGTGCGGAGCAGTGTGTGCGTCTGCTTCCTGGCAAGTATTTTAGTTTCAGATGGAAAGGCCGATAAGAACCTCTGGAGGTCAACCAGATCTGAATTGCGAGCGTGCCAATGTGTGTTAAACATCTTGAAGCAAACTTTAACAGTGGGTGGTTTTCTTTATATCCTCTTGGTAGTCGAGATCAATTCCTTCTTTCCTTCCAAAGCAATTCCTGTTGTTTATTTATGATTTAGCAGAGCAAAATCTACCCTTGAAAGACATCTGCCTGGTGATTTTGACTAAGTAGATGTTTTCAAAATCTTGTTTTGTACTATACATCTATTTATTCCTTCTCTTGTATACTACATTTAAACTCCCTCTTTACTTTCTAGTGGTGTGTTTTTCTTACACTTATCATCCCTCCATTTTAGAATATTTCATAGCGTTCTCATGACTGCCCAAGTCTTCTTCTTTTCCACTAAACTCTCTCCTTCTTTCACTGTGTCAGTGTCACCACCTCTTTTAATGGGTGTCACCTGCTAGAGTAATGGCCAGGGCTCAATGTGCCATAGCAGTAATTTAACACTGTCACACATACACACACACGGGCTGAGGCACACATACTGTGATGGATTACTCCAGGGACTGTTGCAGAAGTGCCGTAAGTAGGGCGGCCGTGCGTGGATATGACAGTAGTGAATTAAAGTGTGAGTTTGTGTGTGCATGCATCAGTATGTGAAGCCCAGAGTGACCACCACAAACTCAATGCTTGTTTTTAACTGGTTTCTCAGACAAGTCAGATTCCGCTTAAATGTGGTTAAGACATGCTTTGAATGAAACTTTGGTGGTTTCTGGAAGAAATAGTTAAAAATATAATGTTTAACATGGTAGTAAAAAAATACTGTTATGCCTTTTCCCTTTGGCATCTGATGTGGTTTAACAATGTCTGAACCTTGTAGCGGGATTATGAAACATTTTCCAATTGTTGATCTAAGCACAAAAAAAAATCCACTAAAACAATACATTACACTTAAAGAAAGTGTATCATGTTGGGATAAGCTTTTTTATGGAGTCAAGGAATGGCAGTCTAATATTGTATATGTATCCATCCGTCCATTTCCCTTACCGCTTATTCTTAGTAGGGTCATGGGGAGTGGAGCCTATCCCGGCTGCCATTGGGCAAGAGGTGGGGTAAAGTTAAATACATTAAACTTAAATTTTTTATGAAAAAAGAGCAAATGTCGCTACAAGTTAGAGTCTCGTGAAACCATCCCTAAAACAAGATTTTACTATCTGGTGTGATAAACAATTTAGTATGAATCCATGTTTCCTATTTCTCTTACTTTGCATAACTAATGGGCTTGGTAAGTCATAGCACTGAACAAAATTGAGTTGCAATCTGTTAGACTTTACTTTATTGCAAGAATAATCTATATCAGGTAGGGAATTTAGGAGCTGCAGATCCTTTTAGCACAACCTATTTTGCGTCTGTGAAACTGAATGTCGGATTTTCTTTTCTTTTCCTTCCCGTTTGGCATTCATTTCCCTGATTTTCAAAATCTTGAAGCCATAAATAAAGTTTTATATTAATATTGCCTTGCCAGAGGAGGTTATATAAAAAAAAAGAAAAGAAAAATATAAAGTGGACTTTTGGAATTCAGTGGAACTGTCATGGCTAAGCAAAAACTGAAAATTGTTAAAGATTTAGACAATGTTACCACAAAAGTCAAGGAAAAAAACGTCCCTCTGTTGACTGATAAATGTTTTCGGCTAAATATGCAGCGAAATATTCCAAAGACTGCCACTTTCATCATTTGCCCTGGCTTGGAGGGATGATTGATGCAGGTGTGTATTTGAGTTTACCATGAGCTGAGGTTGCAATAGAGCTCGCGTTACGCAACAGCCCTACTGTAGGTGGTCACAAACAGAGTGAATCACTCAAGAAGATCAAACCGTCTGATGGCTCTGGGTAATGAACACCATGCACACACACATGGTCTCAACTTGAAAGTAACGGTACATCGGAACAAAAATGTTTTATGTTCCCTTTCAACACCTGGTTAGTCAGAGACAGACAAAGAAAGAAACGGACATCAGAGAGACAGAGTGAAGGATGGAAAGCTGCTTTCCAGTGTTGCTTGGTGCACCCATGCAATACCCATGTACCATGCAGTGTTTATCATCCATATACAACTTTGGAAATGCTTTCCTCGGCTGAGTTTGGCAAGACCTCAGTCGGTAACACATTCATTTTCGAATCCAGGGTGGCTGATGTAGAGTTTTGCATGCTTGGAATTGCAAGTTCCATACTTTATGTTCGTATGCATGCGAGTATTCCTGAACATGCGCATGTTTTTATGATTTGTGTACGTATTCAAAAGCAGCGTGTGCCTTTGTGTGAGTGTGTATTAGCTTGACTGAGGGTTTCAAAAAGCTTTTGACGTTCGACTGACAGCTGAGGAAGATGGATGAGTTGCAAAAAGCGGACAGTAGGAAGTCAGATGTGGTTGGATGATTATGTGTGTTAGTGTGCTTGCGTGTGCATGAGCCTGCATCACCGTGTGTGTGTTTGCATGTGCAGAAGGGGGGGACACCTGCTGACTGACAGGCATTTTAGTCTTTCAGGCTTTGGCAAGAAGAAATGGGATGACCGTATGTGTGTCATAGATTTTCTTTTCAAAAATGTATCCACAGCGGCTCCACACTGCTCAACCCAAAACAGAGACAGGCTTCCAATAAGCATAAATAGTTTCCAAATACCTCTCGTCACCAGTCAACTGTCCCTAGATTTCTACATCACACTCTTAGACAAGCAATCATTGCTAGGAAATAAAAGTCAGTGAAAACACTGAAACTTGGTTAGAAAAATAGTAAATATATAAACCATCGACTGGAAACATTTTTGCAACCATCTACCAAAGGTTGTGTGTAACACAGATTCATCATTCAAATTTAGAAAAAGGCCGAGCTCTTATCTCTGAAGGTTATATTGCCTTATATAACTTCAACAGCTATCATTACAATGATAGATATTCTGATAGTGGAAATGTGCGGTTTCTGTATGACTCTTGGAGCATGCTGTGATTGTAATGTTGTTTCAGGACTGTGTTTTTTTTTTTGGTGTGATGGGAATACCTGATAGTACTGTTTAAGATTTATTTCAGAAGAAGCCCTGTTTTTTTGGCTGTAAACATGAAAGCTTGACTCCATCTGTTTTCGGTAGTGTTTCATCAGGGATACGTTCAGATGTTGCGGAGACAATATGCAGGAACACAGAGCATAACTCAGACAGGAAAAGGAAATCAAGATTAAGCCAAATAACGGACAATTTGAATTACATACATCAAACTTATTCGGGAACGACTCTATTTGTCTCAGCTTCTGGAGTCTGCTAAGATCAACCAGAAATGAAAGAAGACCACTGATTTTTCAGTTGAACTCCCATACATCCAAGTCATCACCATACCCGGGACGTCTATTGAGATAAAGAGGGACCAAAGAAATGTTCAGTTTATCATAATCAGATACTGCACACTCAAAGACGATGTGGTCATACAATTTTTGTAAGACCAACCATTGAACCATAGCAATATTAAGTGTTCGAAATGAGAGTGAAACCTGACTTGCAACGTTGCAGTCCACACTGGTCTCCATACACTTGGCATTGGTGTGAGTTTGAGAACTGGTGATCATCTATTTGTTCTTATGGAAGCAGGAGTTAACAGATTCGCTTCATGACAGGCTGAAAAATGAGATGGGCAGTTAATCTGTAACCTGCATTTGATAAGGTTGGGATTTTTTTTGCCATAATTCACCCCTCAGTACGTGTTTTCAGACACAAAGCTTTAGAGGCTATGGAGACTATTCTTTTGAGATTTAAACAGAAAAATTGTTTGAAGAAGTCCTGGAATCATACGGATGAAAAAGCTCTTTCATCCCTACCACCTGTTTGCACTTTGTCTAATTTACAGGGTCGTGAGGTTATCTGTGAGGTAAGTGAAAGGTCTTTTTCGGACTTCTAGCTCTACAGAGCAATGGGGAGCTTAACTTTTTCAATTGACTGAAATTTGATCATATGTACTGTATGTCTTACAAATAAAACACAGTGGAGAGATTGACAGATATCAAATGTCATTCTGGGAATATACCTCTTAAAATTATTATCAGAGCTCATCCACAAACAGAACAACACTGGCTTCTTTTCAATTCCACTCTCTCTGTCTTAAATACACAGATATGTCTTATGTTCCTAAATAGACGTGCAGACACATGGTGGTTTTGATGAAATTTCAGGGAAATTTGTGGCACTTGGAGGATAAATCAGCTGCATCTGTAGATTACATCTTGGAGCCATTGGCTGGTTACCACAGACAAAGGGGTACACCCAGAAATGCACATAGAACACCACGGCTTGGTCACTCACTGTACATCATCGCCTCACATGAAAGAACGAGCAGTCTTGTAGATTTATGGAATATGGGAAGAAAAAAAAATTAAGTGTTAGTGGAAAAGGAGTGGACAAGATAAAAAGAACATAGGATGGATGGGTAAAAAAGAAACTTGATGATGGGGACAGTGAGGTTAAAAAAGGGGGCGAGGGAGGATCCTGTCATCTCCTTGCTTGAAATGTTAACCGCATTACTTCTCAGCTCAATCATAGATAAAAGACTTGTAGCTTCATCCTGTCAACTAGGCTCACACCAGCATTCTCACTTGAACAAAGTAATATCCATGCACTCAAACTCAACACGTACTCACTCATACAAAAGTTATTTTAACTGCTCCTGGTGTTTTTTCGGCGTGCTTCTCAGCCCATATTAGATCCATATGGGAGCCAGGGCTCACTGTGTAAAACTACTGTACTTCAGCACCGATCTATATGATTCTCTACGAGCCCCCCGGGGGTCCTACTGAGGTGTCAAGACCAACGTAGAACACATGGCAACCTGACCTTCACCACAGTAACGGACCATATGCCTTACAGGTGTCATTCATGTTGGGCAGGCGCACGGCTGAAACCACATGTGGACAGTTCAGCTGTAAAACCATCAATAGTAAACAGCTAAAATGAATTTTGCGTACTTAATTAATCAAGACTGAAAACCCACTCAATAATTTCACTTTATATGATGTCAGTTCCACCTAACAAAGTTTGTCTTTTTGATATGGGCTTCACCTAATATCTTTCTCACTTAGCTCACTAGTTGGTTATTGATATGACAACCATTGTTATTTCTGAGTTTCTTTTTGAAAAAGAGGGAACATTAAAAATATAAAAAAATAAATATAAATATATATATATATCCATATCTATTTATATATTTAGAAGTAGGATTTTTTTTTTTTTGTGGCCTATATTGTCTGAATCTATCTATCTATCTGAATAAATAGGTTTTGTTTCTTGTAGATCTTGTCTTTTACATTTGAATTCTGGAAAACTCTAAAAATTGAGAAAGACCCTACAGGCAACGATGATTCCTTAAAACATAAATACAAACAGAAAAATTAGTCTTTGTATGGAGTCTTGCTTTCCCCATGGAATTCATGTACCAGCTAGTTCATCATTAGCTCAAGAAAAACAACTGCATTAATAGCAGAATAAATGGTTAGAAGGAAGCAAATGACAGAAAAGCAGGCAAAAACCAAATTAAAGCGTCTTTGAAATGAGGCGACTGTAGCGGGGGGAGGGGCACATTAAAAAATCATAAAGATGTGGAGAGATTCGGAATATGCTGCATTCTTTCTAGTTATTTATTTATAAGCGTCAAATGGCTTCGAGTCACCCCCACCGTCAAACCCAGTGCTGCCTTAAAGTAAAACCAGATTCAGTAGGAGGTGGTAGATGTTTTTTGAGTCCTAAAGGAAAGATTGGATCAAGAAGGGGGAGATTTCATGGTTTTTGAGGTTTTAGGGTGGGAAAGCATGGTAGTTTGTGAGTTTCTTTTTCTTTTTTGACTGACTAAAGATTTTTCTTTGATAAGGTTCAAATCAGTCTGGAATATATATACTAATGTAATAAATACAATATCTTTGGATGCCATTTTCTCAACATGACCAGTAAAATAAATATGCTCTTTCTGTTCGTCTCTCTCTCTTTCTTTCTCTCTCTCTCTCTCTCTCTCTTTCGCTCTCTCTAAATATATATATCATTCTATAAAAAAACATGTATTTTTCCAATTTATAGCATTACAAAAAATACATGTCCAAATAGTAGTCTCATTATTTTAAACCAAAATGATAAAACTGTAACTCAGAGAAGATTTGGATATTTCTTCTGGAACTGGGTGTACTGTGTGAAAGCTTCAGTGAAACTTGGTTGGCTCAGTTTGACACCAATGAGCTCTTCTGTGGTTTCAGTGGAAACAGTAGGGGAGAAAAGGACTGAAAATCACCTCTAGTTTTGTCAGTACTGATGAGAGATTCTGTCTTTGCATCTCCCTTCTTTGGCTTATATAATTTTTTACTTTCTCCAACATTTTTCCTTTCTTTTTTTGTCTTTTGTTTTATCTTAGCCCCTTTCCCCCTCTCTGTTTCCTCCGTCAGTGACTGATATAAACTGGAATCAGAATTCTCAAAATGCTGTGGTAGACATGATGTGAAACTTCGAGCGTTTTATTTTCAGAATTTGGATCTCAGCAGTAGTGAGAGTAACATTAAAATGTTCAGAAGGGCCCCAGTGTTGGGGATTTCTTTGTATCCGATGTCCAACACCATCGGATAACCATACGCATACGAAAAAAAGCATTTCTAAAAAAAATAACAATTTTTGCCATTCTTAAGTGCAGTTCCATGGTTCCAGGTTTTGGTAATTTTTTTGGGACTGGCATCTGAGAGCATAAAGAGGTAGTCTGCAACAGATGACATAGGATTACATGTACAACAGAAATGTAAAGTTATGAATAAAAGATATGTATTCAAAGTTCACAGTTTTTTTAATAACAAAAACCTTAATTTCTTGTATCGATTAGAATTTCCGGTATGTTAAGGTGATGATTGCCATATTATTTTCCTGTTTTTCCACTTGCTGTATTTTTTGGGGGGTTTCAGGGAGAGAAAGAAAACTCAAATGGACAGAGAAATTAGATTAAATTAAATCTGGAAGAGGCATGAGTAGCTGTGTATGGATGAGCAAATACGTACATGTGTGTACTGGGGTTTGCACAATTGTGGCAAAGCCTGTGGTCCATATGAGTGTGTAGCCCTTGGATCAGAGAGCGATGTGTGTGTTGGCTGAGGTTGGAGTGAAATGAGCCATTTTAATGAGTTAGTTACTTGAGCTTAGCCTGCGTATGTGTGTGTGTTTTCGGAGGCTCACATTTCTCAGCATGAGTAGCTTTGTACACATGCATTTATGCGCACACATTCATTTCTCAAAATCAAATGATGTTCGGTGAATAAAGGAACTCGCCAGAGGCATTAATGCCTCGATTACCATATTACCACTTTTATTATGAGGTGACTGCCAAACTTGTTAAAAATTATTTCAGATGTCACGAAAGACATTTCCAAATCTAAATACAAATTATTACATTCTACACATCGTTTTCCCACTTCTCCTTAAATTATAGGAAAGAGCGTTGAAATATTGAGTGGAAATATGAAAGGAAAAAAAAATCCCAATTTACTTAGTCCGTGAAAAGCTCTCTGACTGTTGATAGCGACCAAATTTCAACATAGAAAAAACTACAGTCAGTTTAATGTTACAAAAAGTGTCAGTAGCATGATTTTTATTCTAACAGAGGATTGAGGAGTAAACATATTGATGAAGAGGTCACCTCCATCTTATAAACCCCAACAAAGATGACCTTCTCTGCCTTTAAAAGAAGTTATGAAATAATTGAACCTCACAGCAGTGAATACTTCAGCCTCAAATCAAAATTATATTTTGATTTGAGCTCTTTGTTTCACATGGGTTGTTCTCCCCACCTGTTACATACAAACTCTGTGATAGCGTTCATATAATGGCCTCATAGGCTGTCATTTAAAATTAGTTTCTAAATCAAATTTAAAGTTCTGAGTCATAAACTGAGCTCTTGTTAATTTTTTCTACTTTAGATGTCACAAAGCTTGGTTTTGATGGTTGCAAAATTCCTCCCCCTGTCTTGTGGAGTAAGTGGTTCTTGGTTGTGGACCAGCAAAGAGTCTATGTTGTAGCCAAAAGCTTGAAGTTTGCCTGTAAAAATGCAAAGTTATTTCAGGATTAGGCGGTGACTCCATAACAGCATTTAATTCTAGTAGCGCATTTGGATGCCTTGCTTAAGTCCACACAAGTTGCGCCTTACTGTCTTTGCAAACAAACGTGCACAAAAACACATTCAGTACAGTGATTTTAAAGGAAAGGGGGGGCCTAAGCAGATATTCCACAACAATGTCCTTGGTTTTCATTTAAATTAATCAAATATCTCTTAATCACAAACTAAGCTTCAGGACATTAAATGGACACACACGCCTGTGTGTGTTACTGCGTTTAATCTCGGGGGATCAAGTAAACTGGAGGGTCTTCATTAATTTTCAAAATACATTTACTTTTACAGCCTGACTTCCCTCCATTTCTTTCATCCTTTCATTTATCACTGATCCTTTTCCAAGTTCCTCACGCTGAATTGTTCTTCCTTACGTCATCTGTTTCAGAAGCATTATGTATTTTTTCTACTCCTCCCTCCTTTCTTCCTCGTCTCTTCTCCTCTCCATGTCATTTCCTTCACTAATGAACTGTGTGCTCTGCACTGCAGCTTTGTTTGAAAATCCGCCTCAGCATAGCATGTGTATAAATCAAACCTCCCTTATCAGACTGATCAATGGGGTCACCTTAGATCGAGGCTGTCCTTCTTCCCCTCAAAGCTGTATAGTTTCAGCATGTGCGTTTCAGTAATGTTGACTGCTGCACGTAAGCTGACACACACTTGACACCATGTCTGGAGGCACAGTGGGACTCATAAGAACAGTGCAGTAGTTTGTCAGTTAACTCTGTCTAACATTCAGCTGGTCTACTTAACCCCACCAACCTCTCGTTTAATGATCGGCCCCAAAGGATACTTGTATATGAAAAAAAGCATAGAAGGAGTAGGTATATTTGTAGAGCAAGGAAACCAATTTGCCACCAGGTAAAAAGGACTGCTGCTTGTACACTTTGCTCACTAAAGTTCCACTTTTCTCTCTTGAAGGCGCTCGGTATTGTGATTGGCCACTTTCATTAAGACAGTTTCACTAGTTGCTTTTTGGTGAACCATCCCTTAAAGAAAACAGCATGTTTCTTTTTTAAATCAACAATCATTGCGTTAATGAAGCATTACGCGACCCTGAAACTGCACTGTATCCATCAGAGTGAGCAATCAAGTGATTTGCTATTTGACGTAAATGATATTTGGGGAATTATGGGCTTAGAAATGGACTTTTATTGAACCTCCCACATACATTGCTCTAATTCAGAGCATCCACTTAACCTATTCAAACATGCCATTTGGCTCCAATTAACATTTAGATGAGGTGATTTATGCATGCCTTTTGTCTGTTTTTCTTTCATAATCCTGCCTCCCCCACCTTATCTCTCCTTCCATCTCCCCCTCATTCTATCCATCTTCCCACACGTTTTTCTAACAGGTCAAACAAGGCTGGCCAGCTCTATTTTCTATATCCGTCTCTCCTGCTACTCCCTGTCCTTCTATTGCTCTACCAACCCACTGAGACTTGACACAAGGATCATTGATTTGATTAGTGTGTATAGCCGACGGCGCCATGTGTAATTTTAGTGGTTTTATAATTCTACCCTGTCGAGAACATCCAAATTCACACAGAGAAAGTATAAATACATGCAGGTACGAGCAGTTCTGGCAAACAAAAGTCAAATTATTGAATTACTTGAGCCGCATTGTTTTAAGTGCCCTTATAAGTTGCAATGCAAAATGAAAGGTAGAGCAGCCATAAAAAAGTGCTGTTCACCGCTTACACAAACACCACAATGGGAAAAAGGATAAGATTTGGAATAAGAGAAAATGGGAAAGAAAAACAATGGGAGTAAGATGACAAGAACAGGAAAAATGAGAGGGAAATTAATATAGCATTACATGGAAGAAAGTAAGCATAACACACCAAGACCCCTGATTAAAGTGGAGTTAGCATATACTGCTAAATAAGATCTCAATTTTCAACCATCTCAGCATAAGTTGGGAAAATGTATTGTTATGGTAAAAAATGAGAACTGATACCTTTTAAGAACAAACATTTGTTTTTTTTTTGCTTCCACATACATACAAACACACAGTCCTTTGGCTAACTGAAGACATACTGGTCAAAGAATAATCCTTTTTTAAAATAAGTCGTTTTACAAAGGTAAAGAAGATGGAAAATGTTTCTGTATTTGCTACTCATGCTGGATTTTTATCTGGAACAAGGGAGATAATGGCTGTTCTAATTTTTAATGTACACAAGCAGAATTAAATATATAGAATGTAAAGGAAAATGTAAGTGGTGCATTCTTAATTAGCTGTGTCCAGTAGTAATTGTGCCGCTATCAGTGTGACCGACTGTCAGCTTCCTTCCTTTCTGTCAATTACAGGGATAGATAACATCAGCAGACCAAACAAGCACACATCAATCTGAACATGCAAACACCCTCTGACACAAACACCAACACACACACACTGAACAGGGAGTCCTGCCTCACATCACAAGGTGGTGTGGGTTGCAGAAGGATTTCCTCTCTTTGGGACAGAGGTCACACTGTAGATGTTTCAGTCAAGATAGCAGTACGTACACGAGTGTGGGCTTGAGCGTGCACTTGTGTGTCAGGTCTCAGGAAATGGTGTTCTGTTCTACATGTTTCATTGATGTGATTGAAAATGAAAAAGAGAGATAATGAACTTACTGTGGCTACGATTTCCTGGAAATACCCACTAGAGCCTGCATTTCTCTATGAGCATGCTAACATGTACTCATTCATGTGTTACTGATTTAAAATGGCCTTTAAAGATGTCTAGAACCATTCCCTTTAGACCCATAACTTTTTTCTAAAATAGTCCTCGTTAAACTATCTGTAGAAATATTAACAGTTCAGTAATAATCTTTTTTTTCTTCACTGAAACCACAATTGTTTGTAATACCATATGGTTTTTTAATTTTTTAATTTTTGTTTGGTAAATTGTTTTGTACCTCTCAAAACTTGCAACACACACATGCAACAGTCGGCATGGTGCCATGTCCTGTACTTTAAACAGAACAAAACACGAAAGAGTAACACCAGTAACACTTTCATTGGTTCATGCTATTTTACTTGTATGTGTGGCATGGTACTGTCTGGTTTCACTTTCAGGGATAAAAAAGTATCATTTTTCTTTTTTTTTTTTTTACTAGTTTCTTCATCTCTACTGCATAAATAGTGAGGAAACTTCCACAATTCTATCTCTTTCAAATACATAGATTGTTTTGCCTTCATCACGGCCTACCTATCTAACTCATATTTACATCTGCAGTAAAAAAAAAACAGCTTCTGTATCAGGAGAATAATGCTCACACAACTTTCAGAGCTTGAAAGGTTTGTGTGAGAAGGCCTGAATCTAAAACCAGTAGCTCTGGCTACAATTTTACCATTTCAGTTTTTCTTGTAATAAATTTAACTTGACAACATTTACAAATAGCTAAATGCTGTGGGTTAGTAACATTTAATAAAGATAATTTAATGAAAGTGAGTTTAAATGACTGACCTGCAGGTTTGGCTTCACAATAAAAAATGAACAACGTCACTAATCATCTTTAACATCCTGAATATTAGGTTAAATATGTATTTCTGGGAAGATAGATTGCACCTCGGATATTGAGCATGTCCTCCGCTCCAGTAGATGGTCATCCAGATTGATGAAAAGGTGGAAAAAGGGATAGTATAACAAAGAGACAAAATCGAGACGTCATCTATTTAAAAAGAAGATAGCAGGAGAGGAAAGGTTGAGGAATGAATAGATCTACAGATGAGGAAAAAAGGGAAAGATGGTGTGAAGGAGTGGAGAAAGAAAGGCCCTGATGGAGGTGTGGAAAAAGTAAAGAAAGGTAGAGGGTGCCCCTACTGAGATCTCATTTCCAGCTGGCTGATAATGCTCCACTTCTTCTACCCTTAATCTTTACCAAGAGGAAATGAGAAAGACACACACACTTACATACATACCTAACCACCCTCTTGGGTGTCTCTGCATACACTCGTAAATGTATACAAAACACATTTCAATGGACGTACAGATGGATGTGCATGTAAGACTTGTTTGAACGTGTTCATGTCTGCTAGGAGAAGGTGTGTGCAAAAATAAACAGTGAGCTGAACATTCACAAAGACTAAAATGAATAAATACACGAAAGCGCGCCTGTGCTACTGTGAATTTTCCACCCTCGCTCATTTTTCTCTCAAACACAAACAGAGCCGCATTCCCTAGTGGGAGCCTGTAAACTTCTCTGTGTCACAAGGTGAGCAGAGCGTAATGATTCACAGATCCTTCCAATATCTGTCTTTTCTTGTCTGTAGTCAGAAGAAAGACAGCTGCAGATGGACTGGCAAAAAGTAGGGAGGATCGAGTGAGAGAACGCACAACAGGTGTGGAAAAGAGGCTGAACTTACTTTTCTTCCTTTGCATTCCCTCTGTTAAATTTCAGCCTTTTGTCAGTCCACTTAATGAAGTACCTGTCACTTTGATTTATGCCCAGATATAGCAAATTTAGATATTATAAGTGAGAGATTGGAATATAATTTAGTACTTTAAATATGTTCATACTCCTAAACTAAGTAAATATCTAACATAAATTACATGTAGTCTTTCATACTACATGTAATCTTTCATTTATGAAACCTGTTATCTGAATTCCTACCATTTACACTGGTATAAACTCATGAACTAAATAAAGCTTGTTTTTAGGCTTTTTTGGCTGTGTTTGAAAGCAGCTTAACTGTTTTGGAGCTTTATCAGTTTTGGAAATGGTGATTCATAAAATCTTTTTGGAAATCTTGTTTACATGGCGAGTGGGTAATATGATTTCCTCCAAAAAGGAGGGATCACATCCCTAAGTGTGACGCATCCGCAGGCTGTAATGTCAATGCACAATAAGGATGTTTGATAGTGATCTGCATCCTCTGATCATGCCGAGGCCAAACAGAGAGGCATCACAGCTCCATCTACTGTCTGGACTTTTTTTTCTTGTCTGCTGCCTGGCAAGCTTTGAGACAAACCCATTGGCTGGGTTGGATCCGGGTACTGTTTTCTTCAGAATTATTATACAGTACTATATACTGTACATGTGTGCTGATCGACAGTAAATATTTGAAGTTCATTCTTTGCTTCTTTTGTCATTTTGGAAAAAAATTGTATATTAACTGTGATTTATTCATTCATCTCTTTTCTCGCCTGCTTTCCCTCAATTATAACAGATAATACCCTAATGACTATTTGATTGCAGCAGCATTCCTGTATCCGCCATAAGTAAGAGAACAAACTCGTGACAGCATGTGTTCAGACTGTACGTTACCTCTTAAACACTTGAGCCACAGCAGTGTAAGGTTGCATTCGTGTTTTCTTTCACCGACCTGTGAATAAGCACAGGACATTATAGCTTGACATCGTATCCTGCAGCTGTTCAGCATCATTGCCAACGTAATGGTCAGCTGTCATTTAATTTTGATTTATAAGGAGTTTGGACTTACTTTTCTATTCTCTTGAGATTGGTTAAATGCACTTTTGGGGAAGCTATGTCTTTCTTATAGGAAGTGACTGTCAAAAGGGTAATTTTAGGTACATTTAATGGGTTTAAATAAAAAAAAAGGTCCTTTGAGGTAAATCCCTACTAAGAAAAGTTGGACAGTGTTATAGTATTACAGTAAAGCACAGTACGCTATAGGGTTTGGCCTGCATATATGGTTGTTGTGTGTTGATGCTGTAGCTAAGATACTGTGATTTTCAAAGCTGGGGTACTGTTTACGATCAAGATAATGGGGCTGCCATGTGGTCGGGCTCTGTTTGTGTTGCTCATTGCAGATTGTTGAGGTTTTGGTGCAGTTTAACAGAATGTCTGGATTTGAAACCCACATAGGAGTTAGCCACTGTGACCTAAGGTTCAATTTCCAACTGCAAATTGTATTTAAATCCTGAAATGATCACAGGCACATGAGTCATAAAAAAATATCTAAAACAATACAAGATATGACGATATGATATACAAAAAAACACTAAAACCTAACAGTCTAACCATGTTTCTCCAAGAAAAGGCCACCCATCCTGAGTTAAGAGTTCTATACACTGGGAAGTTTCAGCATTACATAGCTAAAACATTTGGATTTTAAAAGGACTGAATGACTGATGGCAAATTGTTTTTAACTGGCTCTGCCAGCAGTGATGGCTTAAAGTCAAACTTAGTCAAAATTATATAAAGGAAAAAAATTCTTTATTCGGTATTAGAGTAAAGCAAGTGTACAACTACAAAGTCAAAACTGCAACTGATCATTTGGGCTTTTGCATGAGAAACAATTCAAATATAATATTGCACTGGATAACAACACTCAAATGAAATTATTTTTATCATCTTGAAGGTAAAACCCTAATACTGCACAGAAAATTTGGTGCCTTACAGAAACTTTAAAAAGATTGATGAATGTATCAAATAGAATCAAATACCCTCCCGTTTTCATTCATTTTGCTTAGGAGTGGTTGTAATGTGGTTGTCGACCATTTTGCTGAGGTAAAGATGTGATGTTGTGAGATTATCCCAGCCTTGTAAAGACTGGTGTAGGTTTATCCTTAAACATTAACAGTCTGGGGCAATTACCCCTCAATAGCTACCTTCTGCCAAGGGTGTGAGTGTGTAAGAATGTGTTTGTGTGTGTGTGTGTGTGAATGACGGATAAAATAATACAAACCATGGTGTTTCTGGTTTTGTTCCTGCACATCTGTGTGAAGTGTTGAAAAAGACCAAGTGCATGTATGTGAGTGTAAAAGAGAGCATAATCCCTTTGAGCACCATGTGATAACAATATGTGCTGATTGTGCTCTCCTGGGCCCTGACCTCTCAGTGCCTCCACCCTGGGTTATTTCTCTAACCCACCCGTCACACTTCAAACTCACCTCCCATCTCTTGACTCTGCCATTGGCCTTTCTCAAATAGTTTTTCATTCTCTTTATTCCTCCGCCCTCTTTTGTTTTAGAATGTGCCCTTATCTGTGTCTTGATCTACTATTTTGTTTGGGATTTCTTTTGTATTTTCATCTATTTACCCCTTTACTGCGCTTCAATCTCTTTCTACTCTTTTTTTCTGCTCATTCTCTTTCTTCTTAGTCCTTCTTGCCCTCCATCCGTTTGACTGTCCTCTACCTTCATCCCCGCATTCTTCTCCTTCCTCATCTTCCTCTCCTCTTTCGTTTCCAACCCCCCACCCGACCCAACCCAGCCCACACCATAGCCTCTCCATTAGCAGATTAGATTTAGTCCCATAATGCCGCTGGGCACCATGATTTTACCGTCTCTCATTACTACTAAATCATCTTTTGCTTCTCTCTCCCTCTCTTTCTCTGTCTCTCCTCCCCCCCTCTCTCATCTCCCAGTATGCTAACACACACTTCTGCACAGATGCAAATGCTTCTGCATACACACACACACAGACACACACACACACGCACACACACCATATGCCATAAGCCAAGGTCTGCCCTGTGCACCATATCACCCCTGAATTATCACCCCCCAGCAAGCCTGGTGATTTGTGATCCAGTGTGTTTGGGTGAGAGAGGAAAATTTGGTTCGATTTGTGTATATCTATATCTATCCTTTACGATTATTGATATATCCCCCTTAGGATATGAATAATTGTCATATCAAAATGTTTGATATGGACTACACTTGCTTGCGTGCCACATCCCTAAATGAGTAATCAATCGAATGCAACTTTTGAGGGACGTGTCTTTTCTTTTTATTGTATAATTGTATACACATCTGGAAATGATGTGAAGACAGACAGGGAGAATAAATAAAAAAATCAGAACACTTGAACATATTTACATACGCACGGGAGAGAACAAAATAACCAATCTAAGTTTTAATCGTGTCTCTGTAGTGTCAGCATCTTATCATTTATTATGGCAGCGGGTGAGTTAGTGTCAGTTTCACCCTGTGTGACAAAACTGCTGATCACCAAATTCAGCTTAATCATGTCTTGACAGCTTTAAGCACATTTACGGCATTCATCTATATGGTGAGCTGAATGCTGAAAGCATGCCAAGGAAAAAAAAAGAAAAAAACACTTTGTTCTGATTTCACACAGAAATGTATTTCTAACACATTAGAGATGTACAGTTGCATAATGTTCTCATTTGAACTATCTATATTCATGTGCTGATGATTTATTTGATATCTTTATAGAAACCAATATCCTGCGAAAAAACATCTGATAAGATTTATGTCACAATCTGTGATTTTATGATAGTTTCTTTTATCTATCTGGGCTTGTGTTCCTTTTGATGATCAGCCATCAGTTGTCTGTTTCTCTCATCATGTCACATTTTGCATTTGGACTTTGTATGTTTTTACTCCTTTCAGTGCAGCTCTTTAGTCAGTTTATTTGAGTTACCTTGTTTCATATTTGCCTGCCTCTCTGGATGTGGATCCACCTCCACAAATCCTGTTTTTTATTTCCAAAGGTTATACATCCTCAGTTGACACGGTCCTAGCTCGACATATTGCAATGGAACACTTGTCAAGAGATAATAACCCAATTCACATTTTCTAGTCTTTTTTATCTGAAAATTGAGCAGTCAAATTGACATAAAATCAATTTCCTCCACCTGTTTTCTTCTTCTTCTAAGAGTTTTTTTTTTCTTCAAAGCACTGAGCAGGGCTGCTCGAGTGGAACAATGGTGGAGAATCGGGATTCACTCAGTGTAATCTCCAGCTTTAATGGGCCCCGCTGCTTTCCAGACACACCCTTGCAAGACACGAATACACACAAAGTGTACAAAGAAAATTATGCAACTACACGCAATAGATGCCATAACATTTATTCATCCGATGCACAAACACTCAAGTTTACAAGTAGACCCTGACTCTCTTAATAAGGAAATGGATCAAGTGGATGTTATACGCACGAACATTTGCAAACTCTACACAAACACACACACACACGTACACACACAGATCTCTCTCCTCCAGTTAGCCCTGACATTAGCCACTTGCTGTTTCTAACTGGATCATGGGGCTTACTAAAGAGATTAGGGCCTGGAAACAGCATAGCAACCACACACACTCTTAGGGACTCACAGACATACATAAAAGCGCTTCTCTGCTTTCATTCTTTTATCCATCTTTGCATCCTTTCTATCTCGGTATCCGTCTTTTCTTCCCCACACACTCAAATGCAGACATACTCTCTTCACCAGACAGGCCCTCGGGCAAAGAAGACAGCAGCCAGTAGCCATTGTGTGCCAGAAGAATTAACGTACCTCTTCATGTGAAGGGAAGATGACAGTCCGCTCTGTTCACCATCACAATCAATTTATTTCACCAACTACTCTCGGTCGCAAGCATTGTCCAAAGTTCTTTCTATGCATATGTCTTAATGCTGAGTTACACCAAAGATTGTACAGTCATTTAAAGCAGCAATATGCAATATCGTCAAAAAAAAGAAAGAAAAAACAAACAAATGACAAATATAACAATAGAATGAATCAAATCAAAAGAATCTGATATGACAGCATTTCAATGTTGCATGTTTCTTAAACCTTCAGTGGTGTTAGCATAACACACATTTATTGTTTGTCTGTATCTGTTCATAAAGTTTTTCATTTACTGTAATACAAGAGGACGATGTTCACAGGTGTGATCCAATTTTTGGTAAATCTTGTTGAAGGTAAGGCAGTCAGCAACTAAGAAAATAAAACGAAAATGAATATTCTGGGAATGTAGCTACTGGAAAGCAGAATGGCGAGGAGAAAAGACAGGCATAGTTATAAACTGGGAGACGATGGGGCGCTGGGTAGCTTATCTGGTTCAAGAGGTGTTCCATGTACAAAGGCTGAAAGTCCCCATCACCACAGGTCCAGATTCAACTCCCAGCCTGTGGCCCGGTGCCTTGTGCCATTGTTCTCACTCTGGTTCCTTCCCAGTCCGCTCTCCTTTTTAAAATAAAGGTTTCCGAAGCCCACATAATCTTTAAAAACAAATGGTAAAATGATAACATTTTGGTAGGGCAGCTTGGCGTCACACGTCTGGAACTGCAACCCACAAATTTCAAACTGTAAAGCTGATCATAATAAATAGTTTTCTCTCACAAAACGTGCATTTTTCACTAGTAAATCTAGCTGTGCACACTTATTCCGACTATAACGGTGTACCCTGAACATTTGTGGGTTTAAACAGGTGGAGAAAAGTGAAAGAAAGGTTAAAACAAATATTGTAAAGCATCAGATGTAAACTTAAGACATTTAGCTTGACAGTGTGTGGTTTTAGGCCATCCATCAAAACTCAATGTGCCCCTCAATTTAGCTCCTTTTCCAAAGTCTACAATGTAAGTTGTCAACATCAGTACATCATTAGAGTCAGTTATCATCAGTTCACAACTCCAGGAGAAATATGAACTGAATGTAGCAATTCTAAATTTAAACAAAAATGGCTATTGGCTCTTTATAACAATAATCCCTGAAAGGTTACAATTTTCATTTTGAAAAATTAAATGAAAATGCTTGTCATGTAAGAGATTTTATCATAACTTTTATGTGTATACAGAGCTTTTTGCACACAGTAGCCTTAACCAGATACCACATTATGACACTGTAAACACAGAGGAGCAAAAACTCTCTCATGTGTCTGTATCATATTCTCCTCTCTCTATCATTAAAGATTATTTGGCCTTACAGTCAAGAACAGAAGCAACAGCATGCTGTGATACAATTTCTACTTCTTTCTATCACCCAACGCCTCTTTATTTTTGTCTGACGATTCTCCACACAAAACAAAACACCACACAAACACATATATTCACTCATCCTCTTTAACCTCGGCACCGCTGAGACACCTGCACTGTTTTGTTCGGTTTCTGTGGTAAAAGTTAATTGGCCCTCTGGCAAAATGGCCTGCAGTAACCTTGACAACCCTGACCTGCTGAGAGACAGACCAGAGCTCAAAGACATCCTCACAAACACACATACAGGACAAGCGGACATACGTGCAATGAGCAAGGCTGTGCTGAACATTCAGTTCTCCATGTGAAAACACAGAACACAGAAAGAACACGCTCAATGGAATATGTAATCATTTCCATGGATGTGTGCGGATTCAGAGAAGCCTTCTCATTCTGCACCACACACACACACTTCAAGCGGTGCACTTCTTCTGTCCAATCTGCTAATTTGCTGTGTATTATTTATGGGCGCTCCCAAGATGCTTATAAAGGTAAAATGCCACAGTCAGCTTCTTTATTCACACCTCTCCTTCTACCCTTACTTCTCTACCTCCATTACCTTTCCATCCCGCTTTTCTTTACCAAGCCATTTTTTCCATAATTCCTCCTCTTGTCACCCATAGCCTCGCTATCTTCCTTACCCCCGACTCCACTTCCTTGACTGTGAATTGTTGCCTTCGTCCTTAACTTCTTGCACCTGTCACCCATTTTCACTCCATCCCTGTCAGCTTTATACCCCATCCTCATTACTTCACCTTGCCTCCTGTCGACCCTCATCTTTCCTTTTTTTCCTCTCTTTGAGGTGTCTGTCTCTTTTTAGTCTCCCTAACAGCCCATTTTCTTCAAGGAATGTCCATCGCTCCCACCATGTAGTACATTCAGCTATACAGAAAAAAAAGACCAGCAGGGGGTTGTTAGGTTCATTCTAATTCGAATACATAAGCAGCACTTAACTTCTGTTTCACCACTGGCCATTTGCATTGTTTTATCATTAACTTTAAATGCTTGCCAAACCATTTGCTTTGAAGTCTATAGTTTACTGACTGACTACTACATTTACATGATTTGCAAGAATTTTTGAAAAGCGTAATTTTCTGAAACCTTTAGTGTTAATCACTAGTGGTGATGCAGAAAAAGGAGAGGAGGCTTGCTTCAGAAGAGAGATTATATTTTGTGTTCAATCATATTTTTCAGTATCTATCTCCAAATGAAATATTCAATTGCAAATATAGATTTATGTCTATACATTACACCTATTCTATTTCTTTTTTCTGCAAACAGCTAATCAGCCAATCACATAGCCCCCAACTCAATGCATTTAGGCACATTGATGTGGTCAAGACAACTGGCTGAAAAGGATGAATGAAAATGCCTTGTTTGTGTGAGAGGTCAGAAGAAAACTGGTAGATTAGTATGAGAAGATAGGAATGTACCATTTACTCAGATAACCACTCATTACATCCGAGGAATGCACAACACCATCTCTGAATGCACATGTGTGAAGAAGAAGATGGGCTACAACAGGAGAAAACCACACCGGATTCCACTTCTGCCAGCTAGCAACAGGAAAGTACAATACACACAGGATCACCAAAATTGGACAGTAGAAGATTGGAAAAATGTTGCATGGTCTGACGAGTCTTGATTTGAACTGCGACATTCAGGTGATGGGGTCAGAATGTGACCACACTGAACATTCTTCTGATGGCTGGTTCCAGCCGGTTAATACACCGTGTTGCCAAACTCAAACATGTTTCATAAACATGACAACGAGTTCACTGTACTCCAATGGCTTCCACAATCAACAGATCTCAATCCAATAGACACAGAGAGAATAGGAAAGATGTAGATCCACCAATGATATATATTGGTATGGAAAATAACAGGTTGAAATGGCTCTTTTTTAATACGTTAAATATCTTGTCTTCAATTTAACTATCAACCCATCACCTCAAGTATTTATAGTCTATGCTCTGCTTCTGTCTTTTCTCTCCCGCCTTTTAATCCACCATCTTTTCGCCCTTTATCTCTTGTACCTCCATGTCCTTTTCTAATGTTATTTCTTGATCCTCCACTGCTTTAAGTTTTATTACATCCATAAATGTTCCTAAGAGCCTGCAATATCACTCCGCTAAAGCACTTGAAGAAAAGGAAGCAAGCAAGAATAAAGAAAGAAGGGAACCGTAGCTCGGTCCCAAGGATGACAATTCAAATAAGAAAAAGCATTAAAACAAAATGGCATCGGGGACATTTAAGTGAATTGGACAATAACAAATGACCATGTGTGCACCCTCCTGCTTTAACCTCTACAAGTTTTTTTTGTCTTTTTTTTTTGCCAATAGTAACTCATCTAAATTTGCTGGATGTCTTTCGGGCGTGGGGCCAGAAAAGCTTTTATATCCATAAAGGCCCATGGATCACCGAGAATTGCATTAAGCTGTCCAATTTAATTACAGTATCGACAAAACATAATAGATACTTACAGCCTTACGAAGAGCGATGGATAGAAGAGGCACAAGAAGAGAAGAGATAGCAAGAGAAACAAAAAGTGCACACAATGTCTATTTATAATGCTGATACAGTATCAAAGGAGGTGTTTGAGGAATGTGCCCATGGATGTGTGTGTGTATTACATTATTTGCAGGGACCCATGAGAGCGTTTGAGAACGCTTAGTTTGAGTTTGATGCTACAGCTCCCCAATGGATTTTCCCTACACGCAGACATACATTCAAATACGCTCACAAAAACCCACACTTTGAATAATCTAATGCTATGTCATACACTCATCCATTCACACACATGTTTACTGTTAAAACTCTCCTCCTACATACACACAAAAATACTTGGGTCCATGTGATAGAGCGAGTTAGAAAAGTGGCTGTCCTGTCCCTTTGCAGCCAGCCAGGGCTGTCAAGCTCCCATCTGCCATGATCAATAGAGAGGGGTAATATTTTCATTCATACAGCCACCACTTAATTAAATCACCGGGAGTGGATTGAGGAGGGGGGCTCTGAAGTAAGGGCACAAAGTCAAAGGACTGATGAAGAATTACAAGGACTGGAAAAAGAAGGGCAAAAAAGAGAGAGAGAAAAATGGAATTAAGGCCATTCTGCGTGTCCTCCATTATTGCCATGTTTGAACACAGAGGGTAGATTTTAAGGTGATATTGTTGTGATAGAAAGTGGTTATTATCTAGCTATTATCTCGGCAGCATTTTATTCAGTTTCCAAAGAAATTACACTTATTCCATTATGTAAATGGGAGGCTTTTAGGGAATGCATGCTAGTAGTCCTGTATTTTTGAGAAATACCTGTAATTTGTCTTTCAGATAGCAAAACTAGACTATCAATGCTTCTCTATGACTAGATCTATCTGGCAAATTTAATGTTACAGTGAACAGCTTGTTAGCTTAATGATATATGTTTAAATTATATATGATTAAACGAGCAAATGACATGGACTCTGTGACCGTGAATTGGAGGGACTAAATTATAACTTTAAGGCTTGATACAAAGAGCAAAGCAATGGACTTCTGTTGTTTGCCATTTGGATATGGTAAAAAAAAAAAGATAACATAGCATAATTAGAAAAATTTCACTTTAAGCATGAAGTGTTTTCTATCTCATGAATTTTGCACAACCGTCCAGGATGTACCCTTCCCCTCCCCCATTGACAACTGGGATAGGCTCCAGTCCCCCCGTTACCCCATTTGGTAAACAGCGGTTCAGAAATTGGATGGATGGATGAATGGAATTTTGCACCATTGATATCGCTTAAACACATTTTGTTGAGTGCTTTTCTCACTATTATGATGTTGAAACACTTTTGAATTGAACAATCTGGGAACCAGTGTTCCATCATCACTTCCATGCTCAAACCAGCCTGTTTGATAAAAATAAAAAATAAACTTTCTTCATATTGTAGTATTGCTTCTTCCCTGTAGTATGATGGAAAATATAGCCCCCATAGTTTGCTGGCATGTGTTAGAATCAGTGCAGCGCAGTGGCACTAAAGCCAGGACAGACGTTATCATGTGATAACGCTACAGATGTAGCATTACCAATATGGAGATTTGACAGACTGTTTTTCCAAGATATAAGAACGTTAAAAATTAGTTTCTTTTTTCATCTTGTCCAATTTGCAAATTGATGACTTCTCAGAGGTCATCTTGCAAATCATCTCTCTACCACCTGTTATAGGATTGTAATTTTTCAGTTAAATGAAAGTATGAATGTCTGTCAACATTACTGCATCGAACCTCACTGGTTTACCTATGAATCAATATTTTCAAATGATCAATTTGTAATTTTTACACAAAATGAGAAAAATGATCTCATGGTCACAGACCCACTTAGAATCCCAATCTGAAAACGAAAACAGCTCCAGAAATTCATTTAAAGTTCTATTTCGGGAATTAAAATCTTACCGTTTATTTATTGTGACCTAAAGGCAGTACTTGGCACCAAGTTAAAAATATATTAATGACACTTTAATATTTACAGAGGTTATAAATACCACAAGGTATTGAATCACAGATTCAGTGTAGGCAGTAGGAACACTGACTGCATGACTTTGCTTGTAACCTACAGTGGAGTGCCTTAAAAAACAAGGGGAATGTGAGCTAGCCAGCAGTCGATATTTATTACTCTCTTTATGGAACAATATTAAATGCAGTTACAGCTCCCAAGGGAGATAAAAAAAAAGAGACAGACACAGAGAGGGAAAGTGATATAGCAGGATCGGTTGGAAAAAAAGTGAGAGAAGAGAGGCAGGAGAGGACACGAGTGTTGCACCAATAAAGGTCTCATGTTTAAAAAAAAGAAACCGTGCAACCGCTGTCTTCCAACTCCCCTTTTTTTTCTCTCATCCTAAATTTTCACCACTTCCCTCCTCTTTCTTATCTGCACCCCTGGAGCTCAGCCGAGGGTCCCTCCTCACGT
>CAJRST010036666.1:4434613-4468459 GCA_907169785.1 Menidia menidia
TGGTCATCCGCCTATTCTTTGGCAGTACTTTATCATTTCCACCCTGTCCCTTCAGGATTCAGCTCGAAACTTAGGCTACAGAGACTTTTGTGAACTTTGTCTTGTCTCCATTCCGTTCTTTTCTCTATTCGTCACATCATCTGAAGTTGTTTTCATAATCAGTATCACTGTAATTTGCAAAATGTTTCATCCTAATAGAACCGATGTATAATTCAAACAGTCATTCGTCTCTTTAATAGAATTCTTCACAGATTAATTGCTCAGTCCCTCAAATGCTGTAGCAATAAAAAGGATCCCCCCGAAAAAAAAAAAAAAGCCTAAACCCAATCATTGAAGTGTGCAAGTAGACTTGTGTAAAACCCATCCCACAATACAAATGAGTCCTGTGTGATGCTGTGTTCTTTTGTGGTTAGTCTATCAGTGAGTGTCCTTTTCAAGGATCACAAGCCAATCTCCTGTTGGTGATAGCCTTCACTCTTCTCAAAGGTCAGCAGGTATGACTCACTCAGAGATGAAGGCCGACAATTGTTTACATGAAGATATAACGTAGCGCTGGATATTGATTGTGTTCTGACATAAATAATACATCGTAACACCATAAAGAGTCGTTTTTAACATCTGCCAAGACAACGAGCCATTCAAAGTAAACGGCGACAAAGATATATTGAATGTTGAAGGCCCTAAAAACACATTTTCATCAGGTTTTGTAGTTATGTTAGTGCAAAAGCTTACCCAACTTTGAATAAAAGGTTTACAGACATTAGTCTACAAATCATGATGTGAAAAATGAAGCAATACAACCTCACAGATGTACATCATAACAGAAACACATGCCATATTATACCATGAAATTATTGATTAAACATTTTTATTTTAAAACACAGTGCTTCACTAACTTGTAGAACCAAACTCATGACCTTGAAGTAGTCATATTTCTGTAAATATATGCAGAGGTTTTTATTCATTTCAGCCCCTTAAGTATCAGACCATAGTAAAGTCAGACTTTGATTCTATTCCGCATTGCTATCAGTGTGACTTTCCATATTGCTCAGTGCCTCATTTCAATGCCTCACAAACACTGCAACATACAGTAAAACACGTATTACTCATTTCTTCAAACAATCCATTAGTTTGCATGGAAATCCCAAAGCTACTGTATTAGTAATGTTTTCTTTTGGGAATGAGCAGGTAATTGTGTGAAGGATTTAGGCCATATTTTTGGATCTGGCTACTGCATGCTCTGTCGTCCCCCCAAAAAAGGGGAAACAACAAGGCTAATTTCATCTGAGCACAAACATGAACTAGTAGCAGCTTGTTTCTGAGTCGCATATTTCATTCTGCTGAATTTATCAAAGGTTATATTTCTATATTTTTCTTCTAATGAAACATTTAGCATGCAGGTTTACACCTCCAAACATATTACCATAGCGGTGACAGCAATGGATGCAGCTGGGTAATAGAAATGTTCCTAAAACCCTCCAATCAATTGCATAAATGGGCAACAAAAAAACGCCCGTATGATTAAAACTCTATTCAAAGCCTTGTAACATATGAATTTTATTATGGGTGCCTAAATTGTGGACTCCTGGAGCTCATGTCAGTCACTCAGCTAGAGTCATAAAGGCTGACAGAGAGACACACAGTCTCATAATGGCTTTTATTTGACTTGGATGGTTCTCCTTCTGTTAGAAGAAATAACAAATAAATATCATGGTTGGTAAACAAAACAATAAAAAATTTATTAGCCGCAGAACTTCTTTGAAATATGACTTTTTAATGTGTTTCTTATTCATCAAACTCTCATTCTCCTGCTTTCTTTTTCATATCACTCCCCACTTTGTTTGACAGCACTCCACAAAGGATGAAAAAGCACAAAAAAAAGAAGATAATAAATTCCTGGATAAAACCAGTTAGGTAGATAGTTGGGGAGAAGGATAGAGGCTAAAGAAAGGAGGGAGCATGACATAGAAAGTAAATTAATTACTTTCTGTTTGCTCTGCCAAAGTTAGAATGTCACCGACTCAGACAGGGAAAAGACTGAAAGCCTATTTTCTACAGCCATCAAATCCATGATAAAATTCCTTTTTCTGTGCGTCTTTTTCATTTCACGAGCTGAACAAAACTGCACATATTTCCACACATTTCCTTTGCTCCAAAGAGTGTGCATTACCAGACATCTAGTTTCCCCTTCAAGGCCTGAAGAGACTAAACAAGGAATGCATAACATAGTAAGTTTGATTCAATAAATTTAGTGTTTTCCTCACATTTGAAATTGAAACTCAGAACGCGAGGTTTGGAATAATGCAAAACCAATTTTCCCCCAATTTACACAAACAGATGTGTTTTTCTTTAAAAATAGACAACCTAAATGTATACAACACAGCATACGTTTGAGAGCGTGATCATTTGATATATGCTTATTTTATGTATTTGTGACCGTCCGACTGTGATTACAAATCAGTTAAAACTGTGTTAGAAGTTTCATACATATCTGGTAATTGCATAATTTCTTGCTGATCGTGGTGTTGTATGTGTGTATATAACCAAGTATGTATGCAACAAGGTCAATGAGCAACTCTGCTGTGCATAGTAACTATTTAGCATGCATGCTCATGTGTCACTGCTTTGCTTTTGATTGACTTTGCACACAGAGTGTTTGGCTTCGGCCTGACTGGCAGAAATACAGGGCGATTAGCTTGTCTGATTTTTTTTCATACCTTTCTTTCTCTTTCTAATTACGTTATGCTCTCTGAGCCCTGTTTTCCTGCCAGGCGTCCTCTCCAAACAACGACAATAATAGAATTAAGGCTAAACTGTTGCGACATGTCAAAGATCGTTTAGCTCATATAGGTTTGCAATACAGGAAAAGAAACAGAGCACCGCCATATTTTCTGTGTGAGGAAGAGCCATCATACATGCAGAATGGTATCAAACCATGCTTGCGTTTTTCAGTTTCTTAGAAACCAAAAGCGGTGATACGCAAGGGCAAAAGTGAAAGAAAAGAAACTATTAAAAACATGTGAGACACACATATGTAGCACACATACTTTCTGATCTCTGATGCTTTCCTCATTCTTCCCCTGCCATTGCCTCTCCATTAATCACGCACACACATACTTCAAGGCAGCAGATGGCCTCATGCCAGCAATATTTCTGATAGTTCCTTTTGTCTTTGAAGCTCTTTGGACCAAATAGTTCCACTGATCATAAATGTCACATCACCCTTTTCTCTTTCCCCCTCCCTCTCTTCATCTATTTCTCCTTCTGTGCCTTTGTTCTGTAATTGGCTGTATGTGTTTCTAGGGATGTGTGTGTGTATTCATGAGGGTGTGCCTGCGTTTGGCATTGATCAAATGTTGGCGGTTTTGATTATCTGATGACTTCTCATTTATATAAGTGCTTTGCATACCTCAACTAATGTTTGCTGCCACTGTCTTTCTCAATCTAAGTGTCTGTCTGCCTCTCTGTACAGAGACCTCAGTGAAAACCAGATTCAGGCGGTTCCAAGGAAAGCTTTCAGAGGAATTACCAATGTCAAGAATTTGTGAGTACAATCACTCTGTTTTCTTTCTCATCTCTCTCTCTCTCTCTCTCTATCATGTGACCCGTTTGGTTTTTAATCTCTTACATACCTGAATTACTTTACTTCTTCTGTTTCTCTACTATTCAGCCCATTTCCTTTAAATCATTTCTGAGCAAAACTAGAGACAAACTTTCCATTTGCATGTGTATAACTTAACAACAAAATAGATAAATTATTCTGGTTTTAATTTGAATAAATATTCAGTTGGTCAATTTTGAGATATTGCTATCTTTTTCTTTCGTACCATTTCTGATTTCAGAAAAGTGGAGTCTAAACTCCCAAATAACATTACATTTGCATCCAGCAGTCCCCCTCTAATAGTTTAGTAAGGAGTTCATTTAATTTCAGCTGACAGTTTCTATGATTTTGGTAGTATTTATTTGTTGTGGTACCATTGATGATGACTGTCAAGCGAAAGCTGATAAACAAAAAGAAAGACTGGTACTTAATGTCCAGATTTGTGCTGTTAAATTGATACTTTCCCTCGCCATCTTGGAACTATTTAACAAACTTATCAAACTTTTGTCTTAAAAGTGTTTGATTTATTTAACAATTTTTCCTTTTCTGTTTGTCATTAGCAGCAGAATGGAGCCATAGTTTTTGGTAGTTACATCACTGAAATATAAAATGATACTATGATAGTATTAAGTAGGTCAATGAAAAAGAGCTGCAGAACCTTCTGAAATTTAGAGCTGCTCGTTTTAATACACCAAACCTTTTTCTTTATACATGAGACAGGCCGGAGGCATAACTTCTGTCTGTAGCACAAGGTTAGTAATAAACGCATTTATTGATAGTTAAATTGAACACCCCCATAACTTTGAAAAGCCTAATAACCTGAGACATAATGACAAAAATCTCCTTTGTCAATATAAAACCTCATAACCTCATGTTTATTTTAGTTTACTTGTTATGTCTGACCATATACACTGAAGAATTAGAACACTTTGGTAATTTACTTAAAAAATGGTCTTCATTTCTGGAAAGGTTGCATTTTGGACATTCCATTGTTTCAATACAATATTTTTGAGATGCCACCATAAAAAAAATATAGGCTAAAACAAACATGTTTAATCACAGTAATAGGACCCATGGATAAATATATAAAATTCTGAAGCAGTTTTTTGTCTGTCCCTAACTTGAATTAATTGTTAAAAGCTTTACTTCTTGAATCCATTTGAAAACTATTTATCCCATTTACATCACATTTTCCCCTCCCCATCTATTAAACTCCTCTATGTTATCACTTCCCTTTACTTTGTTTGCACTCCCCTCAACTTTTACACTTCCTCCATATTCCCATTTTTCCCATTTCCTCTTTTTTTCCAAGTCCAGTCCCCATTCCCCCCTCATCCTGTATGCTGAGGTTTGGTCTTCACATGAAATGCTCGATACCACCCCTGTCATTTATTCATGATGTCCTAATCACCAATACTGTTATCGATGTGCTGCCTAATCAATCTTTCTCTTCAATAATAGCTGATCAATCCTACCTCTAAACTAGCAGACAACCTCTTGGGGCAGTATCCTCAATATGGGAGAGCTCAATGAAGAAACACAGAACAGAATAGAATAGAAAAGGATGAAATTAGACAGACGTACGTGCATGCTCAGTTGCCCGGTCAATTAAGATCTGAACGTTAACAGTAATGTTAGGCAACAAAAAAATAAATGCGCTTAAAATTATAACTTCAATAAAATTAATTGTATATCTTTGATTTTTTTTTTTTACATAAACGTCAAAGTGGGTCAAATTTGATTGCCAGTTGTTTATGTTCTCTTTTTTCACGACCAACTGCAGAGGAAGATAGATGAAAGCAGATCATCATTCATTCGTTTTTTCCTGCTGATGACGATCATTTTATAGAATTTAACGCTCACAAGCAGCTGCCAAATAGACGTGGTAGTAAGATTTATTTTCCCACCAGCTGTTTCAAAGTTTAAGATTTAACTTTGGAGCTCTGCTTCTAAGTCAGCATGAACAAAAGGGAACTGTGATAACATCTGCAAGTCATGAAGAAAATCATCAAAAAACTCTGCAACAGCTAGTAAATAAACTTTACTGTTGCAATTGTTCTCTCAACCAGAAACATGTTTTAGCAGCTGCAAACCATTTGTATGTCTGACAAATACTGTTAAATAGCATCCCAGATAATTCACTTTATTAGAAAAAACAAATACAACAGGATTCTTTTTTTATTAAGTGCAATTAAACATTGTACTATACCTCTGACAACAGAAAAGTCTCTTAAAAGCTTAATATCTTTCTTTAGTTTTAAGAAAAAATTGGTAATTTGTCATTTTAAAAAGACGATTTCACTTTTTCCAGGAAACGATTTTATCTTTTATTTTTTGCTATCCATGATCATCAATTACAGCCACCTACACATAGTTAAAAGGACCTTCCCCTCTAATCACACTTTAGAAAGTAGCAGATAAGTTTCTGTATGACGACAGTTGATTCAGGTGGCCAAATGAGACCTTTAGTAACTCTGTTATTCAGCTAAGCAGTGGCAGGCACTATTAGGCAGTTCCCTGCATAAAAATCTTGTCGAATAGACAACTGTTGTATAATATTTTAACATTCAAATATATATCATAGTATATTGTAATTCAGGTATGAAGCTGCCTTTGGGAACTGTAGTGGGCATGTTAATGTGAGGTATTCACCACTGCAGGCAACTTTAATTGTTATTACACAATTATATTCGTGTATATATATATATAGCAATAACTGAATCTGCTTGCTGCTTGAGGGGTGTAGTTTGGACTTAAAATGTGCATAGAAATAAAATGTAAAACCTGCAATTATTTAATAATTGTGCATACGGTTTCACATGGTAATTATAAATTTAGTTGCTGAAGAGATCTTTACCTCTTTCCTTTTTTAATTTGTGAATTCTAAAATTCTATACTTTTTAGAATGATTCCACATCGTCTGAATATAAAACTAAAGGTTTGACAGGATCAAGTCAGACTTTAGATCAATTGCCAAAAATCACAATTTTAAAGTTTGATAACAGGCAAATGTACTGCTATGCTTAGTTTCAGCTCCTAAGTGTGGTGTAAGTTCAGTATGGTCTCCGAAGTCTCCTACAGAAGATTATTATGCTAAAATGAAATGGCTCCTAAATACTGTGTTTTTGTGTGTGTAAGCAAATAGGAGATTGGTAGTTCCTGAGGCTTGCCTCCAAACCTTAAAGCTCAGGTTGGCTGCTGATCATCTAATCCACTTTCGCCTTTCACAATGGATACAATCCAAACTAAATGCGGCACACAGTCCAGTCTTTCCTTTTCTTTTCCAGCTAAGACTGACTCACATTTTACCACTATTTTAAAATCAGTGCCAAAAAGCAAACAGCTGTTGATTGTATCATATAATTTCTGTGACCTTACAGCTTTTTGCAACTGATATTAGTGTGTCTTTAATCTCCACATGTCCATGTAGGATTGCTGTATATACAGGCTGTTTTTTGGTGATATTTGGCATTAACACAGGTTTAAATATGAAATAGTGTGTCCACAGACTTCAGTGTCCTGCTAGACAACTACATATTTATATTTGCTGTTTGTAGAACAGAAATTCAGCACCCTAAAATTGACCTTTTTAACATCCAACGTAATGCTGTAGTGTAGCTGTCCACTTTCTGCCGAGTCAGATCACTAAAACTGGACAGCAAAATTGACTTCCCTCCATTAGAATATTTTCCACTAAATAGCTTCGACCCACAAGGTGAATCAGTTTACTCTTGTCTCTTAAATTTTTTGCCTCCTTCATTTTTCCTCCATCCATGTCTCCTACTCTTCTGCCCCTCAAATTGCATTGTTGCCTTGTCTTCCTCTTCTATTACCTCTTTCATGCTTCCATCATCTGACATCCCATCATCATTCTCTATACTTCCTTCCAACAATTTCCCTCTCCATCATTTATCAGTGCATCCTTGTCTTAATCATCTGTCCATCAAATGGTTGTTTTACTTCTTCCTGTTCCCTTTTTCTATCTTTCCATCTTTTTTATCTTCATCTCTTGATTTCACTCCATTCCTCATTTCATTCTAACGAGTCTCATTCCTTAAATTCCCTGTCTCTTACTAGCATTCCTCTCTTTACTCTTTCTCACCCTCCAACCAATCCCGGTATCTGTCCCTCCATTAGACAAGGTGACTCCTGCAGTAACAGGCTCCAACTCTCCATTATACCACGGAGTAAAAAAAAAAGCCTTCATGACATTCTGTCCCTGGTGGACAGTACATTGATTTTCTCATATGTTTCTCCCTCCCTCTTTCTCTTACTTTCAATCCGTCTGCCTCTTTTTTCGTCTCACTCGCTCCGTTTTTCAGAAGGGGTAAGATCTTTTCTCCCATGGTTGTTTGCTTTCATGCTGCCCAGTGGCTACCATGGCATCGTTTGCCACTTATCTTTTTTTTCTTTTTTCTTATTTTACTTACACTGAGACCCATTCGTCCCACTATCAGAAGACAACTCCACTGAAACAGCCAAAAACATGGCAAATGCGATTACTGTACTCTTCTCCTAACCCAAGGAGAAGAGTATGTGGCATAAATCTTTGGGTAGGTGTATGTGGGTATGTGGTATGTGTAAGGTGAAAACTGAGTTTGAATAGAAAACCTAAAGAAAATGTAATGTAATCATACGGTTGATGTGTTAAACTGTCACAATTTCATAATATATCCTGGATTGTTAATTTATCATGTCATCTTTGGTCTCATGCAATCAGATGCTCTCAAATCAAATTTACCTTGTCCTATATTTTATTTTTGCATGCCTGCTCGAGAAATAAACTGCAGAGTTTGATCCCTCAAGGCACATTTCAACATTTCATCTTCTGTTTTTATTCTTTTGAGATTTTAAATATTTATTCAGTAAAAACGTATTATAAAAATGTTTGCAACATATATCTTTGCTGGTTGTAGATTCTCTATTTAGAGTTGCTTGTTAAATTTAATAGCTGTAATGCGGAACATTATTTGTTTTAATGCTCTGATTTTACAGCTTTTTTGTTATGATCAGGAAGCTCTCTCTCTCTCCCTGCCTGTGACTTTTCAACTGAACAAAGAAACTTTAATATCTTAGTTTGTATACAGGATTATGACAGTAACAGATTTTCCTGTTGAACATTTCATCTTAAAAATGAAAAGTTATGGAGGATGAGAAACCGGATCAAAACACTTTACACAGAGAACGATTCCCCCGCTCAAGATGACTATTGTTAAAGAATGATTGGTAATCTTTTATCTTGATGCAAAAGAGGGGGTTCACACCTGTTCATCAGTGATGGTCAAAATTTTGCAATCAATGGTAACTAGATATAAAGTATGATCATTACGCATTCTGTCATGTGAAAACTACTGTGTATAAAAACATCAAAACAAACCTAAAAAAAGTCAATGGAAACTCAACGACATTAGTCCAAGCAGCAAGTACGATAAACCATGTCTGATTTGGGCATCCAATCATCACACAAAGAGAGATGAAGGGAAAATGGAAATTTAGAAAAAGAATTACATTTTAGAGAAACACTGAATATATTAACAGAATGTTAACTTGGACATCCTTTTTCCATCTTTCAGCTCATTACATGTACTTTATGTGGGGATGACAACTTTATTCTCTATTGCTCTTCGCAACTGCCTCCTTAAACGATTCAGCAAGTATAACCATTGTACTGTCTATATCAGAATCAGAATCAGAATTACTTTATCAATCCCTTGGGGGAAATTATTTTACATTATATATTAAACATGATGTTGTTGGCAAGATAATCAGCTCCATGAGACTCTGACAGTGCTTAAAATTTAATAGTGCATGTCTCAAACTGAAAAGGAAGTGCTGCGAATGGCCAGTAAATTGAAAAGAACTGTGCACTTCTGCACTGTGGACGTTGCCCCCAAAAGAAATGTCTTTACTGGAACTTGTGTGTTGGAAATGGAGAAAGCTGAGCAGAGGACCACCTAAAAGAAGGTGGTTTCCCGGAAAAGATTCTTGTGGTTGAAATGCTTTTCACTAACGTGTGACATGTGCAACCATTGGTGACAAGACACTTTTAAACCAAGGAAGTGACAAACCAAATTTACTGTCAAAAGTTGCTCCCAACTAATAGCAATAAAACTAACTCTTGAGTAACAATAAAAAAACTCTGCTCAGAAAACTGGCCGACCCCTTTTGCACCACCACCCCCCCAGCAAGACAAGAAAGAAATACATTGTTGCAGTGGAAAGTACCGTGAAGTCAAATGATTTCTCAGTCCTAAAATGGTTGTGTTTCTGTATTTTAACATTGCTGCAGGCACTGATTTGACCAACCCTTCTTTTTAACATGTGTTTTGATTTTGCCTCATAAGAGCTAAAAAGAAAAGAAATTTTAACTTTTCTATCACACCATAATACAGGAATTGAAAACTGACCAAATGGACGCTATATGTAACATAGAAAATCAAGTATTACTATTGAAAGATCATTGTTTACTAGAGCCATTTCTAATAAATGAATTTTAGTTTAAATGTACTATTAGCTGTACATTCATTGCTGTGCTATTTTTTACCATACATACGTACATAAGAGTACAGAACTTATTAAAGTGAAAGTATCAACAACTGATGCAGTGTCTATTAATCCCCGAGGGGGCAATATCATTTAGAGTAGTTTGAAAACAAAAATAAAACAGCAAAAGACAATTATTGTCCTCACTTAAAGTACATTTTAGATGCTAAGTGAATTTTTGCAAAAAAATGAAAAACAAAAATAGCTACATTGGAAACTACCCAAAAGGCCAGGGGCATAATTGTTATTCGTTAAAGCATCACACACAGTTATCCAGAGATGGTACAAAACTTAAATGAATAACAAAAGCTTTCCAGCCTGAGCAGCTGTCTACAACTGTAAGTATTTTGATTGTGAACCCCTCTAAAAATACATATTCCAAACTTGTTAGGACCAGCAGCATCCCACACACTACATTAAATATGATGTGTTTCCTCCAGATTACAAGACAAACCTATTTACATAAGACCTCTGCAGAGGTTATTCTACTATATTCAGCAGGCAGCTACTGCAATATCTCCAAACCCATCCTAAGAAAAGACAGAGCAGGGAGAAAATTCGATCAGCCACAGACCATCGAGTCGCACTTAAATTATAACATGTGTGAGTAACACATGTTGGAAGGCATACATGTAGCTTACAGAGCAGCCTGATCACATCAGACGGGGTAAACCTGTTTCATATGCCCCCCATCACACCTCAGATTTTCAGCCACTAAATCCTAATATCATCACTTTTTTCCCATCTGCCCGTTTTTCTCGCTCTCCTACCCGTTTTTTAAATTTTTCCCTTAAAAAAAATCTATCATTCCTGCTGTGTTGACCTGTAGTCAGCATATACAATTATTTTATATAGCTACACCAGGTGGTTTTGAATTTTTTTATTTTTTTTATTTTATTTCATTTTTTTTACAAAATGCAAAAAAGCTCTAGTGCAGAAGCTTTCTCCGTCCAATCACTCTGTACTCTCATTTTTCCCCATAAAACACATCGATGTTTCATGCTTCCCTACCCACAATGCAATGCGGGTAGCATTCAGTGCACAGTGCTGTGTGGTTGAATTATGACTACGCAAAGCCACAGAGAGAGGTGAGAACACTGTGTTATTAGAATGCACACACCATACACACACCAGCAATTCGCGTTTTCCAATTGCAGATGCTTGCCTTCATTTGATTTTATGTTAATCCTAATTCTAACAATTGACACCTGGAGCCAGACATGAAAATACAAAAAAAAAGCTTACTTTTGTGGACAAAAAATCTTGGTGCATGGAACAACAATTCAATGGAACGGGTCTCAGAGAGAATAAATTTGATATATCATAGTCATCTTTCTTAAACGGCAGCTAAGAGTCACATCATTCTTGGCATGACATCACCCCCCCTCCTCTCTTAACACTGATCTAAATGGCAGGATGTTAAGGGGGTCCAGCTAAACGGAGACTGGGGAGAAATATGTCAATAGATTTATCTGAATTGAAACCTTTTTAGAAAGGTTGCCTTCATTTATCTTTAATCTGAACATTTAACAAATACTGTTTTCCTTACCCACATTTATTTTATTGTTTTGTTCTTTAACACTATATATATATATATATATAAGAAAGTACCTGACTACATCCCTTGTAGATCTACCTTTTTTTTTCTAATTGGACAACTTAGAGAGAAACAGACCCAGTGTCCTTGCTTGTTCAAATTACTGCCGACAGAGGTGGACGTCCAATTCTGTGAAAAAATGTACCCTTGAATGTTAAAAGCAGACATGTCATTCACAAGTCAAAGTTTATTCTTTATTGCACCTTTAAATGCAAATATCAGATAGTTTTCACTCAGAATAGCACTTTGGTCAAAATTAATCAACTAAGCTGTCCCAAGATATTTGTTCTGCTGAGAAAAAACATATATTCAAATCAGACACTTAATTTCATCTTCCATAAACACACATGTAGCATATTATCAATAAAGTTGGGACAGAGTGTGAGATAATAACTCCTAAAGAATGTCCTGATCTAATAAGATGCTATAGGTGGACTAAGCAGGACAGGTGTGAGTCTTGTAGCATAGGGATAATGTAATATGCTTAATTTCTCAAATTAGAAAGAATATCCACAAACTGTCTGTGTCTGCCATTCTGCTAATGTGTAGGCCACATAGTGTAATCATAAATTTTGCGAAGAAGCACTACACAGAATACAAATGGAGTATTAGTCTTTAACAGGACATACATCAGAGCTCATAAATATCCAGTTATTCCCCAGGTGTTGCAGTTTATGTAATTGCATATGTAAAACATATTTTAAGAAACTTTTAAACTTTCTTTTTTCCTAGATGTATGTGTGTTAATTAATTTAGAAAGATTTATCAAAATGATTGAATCTATTTTAAGTGTTAGTGGCTTCCTGTCTCCTGTCTGTCCATTAAACACTCAGTCAGTAATAGTTGCCCACTGATGGATTGATACAGCAGCAGTCCTGGTGTGTGTGTCTATGTGCTCGTGTCCCCCTCTGCTCCAGATGGTAGCAGAATGAAGCTTTGAATGAGCGTGCCACCAGGCCTTATGATAGATATGATTAAACACACTAACTAATCATATGCAAGGAAATTAAATGTTGGACCTCTGTTGTATCATCTGTAACAAACATCTATGGCTCGAGCACACAGAACCACACAAGGACCCAATCCAACACGACAATACACATATAGAGAGCTCAGACAGATAAGTTGCCCTCATCCCAGATTGATACCAATCATGTCACCGCTAATCAGGGTGCTTAGTGAACAAAGCTGTCAGGGGGATCCAGTCTTATCACAGATGATGAAATCGTTTTCTGTGGTTGAAGATGAAAGATGGAACACATGGCCACCAGCATGGATCCCGTAATTATTCTTAATTCTGGGGAAATTTCTGGTGTTATGCTTCTGAGGGGAATGTTCTCAGTGTCATCAAGGAAATAGTCCTGTAGAATTAGATACAGCCGAGGAGCTGAAGAGACTTCACTAAAGGTTCAAGAGTTCTTGTCAGCCTATCAGAGTGGTTGGAATCTGTCAGCTTCACATGAAGAAGCAGTAAGTGTCCCTCACTAGTGTGTATGTTAACATCAAGAGCCAAGAAAAGGAAAATTAATGCAGATGTGTTTGTCTGCAATGTTAAACAAATGGCATCCCATGAGTGTCTATTCAATGAAGTATTAACATGGATCTTGTTAAGATGTTTGAAACAACCTTAACAAAAATGAAACTGTGTGATTCATATAAACATCACACATTTAGGAAAAATATACCACTCTATTTGACTATTAATACTCTGTCCAGTACCAAAAATTGGGTCTCTTGTTGTGTCAGGAACCAACTGATCTTTCTTATCTTTCTTATCTTCATGGGCAGAAAATTCTTAATATACAATAACCCTATCCTACATTTCATATTCTGTCTTTTTTGCCCTTAAAAGAAAAGTAATGAAACCAAAAAGGCTACATTGAATAACTACAGTCAATCTCGGTGGAGCTATTCATCCCCATATGGCACATTGGGCTGCCCCAAAAAGAAAGGGGAAAAAAGCCTGTTAATTACATAAAACACAAACATGGTATCACCATATGTCCATGATTCCCAGACTCACTGTGTTTTAACAGATGTTCATACTCACAGCTCACCTCAAACAAGTGGAAACGAAAGATTAAAACTGAATAATCAAAGTAGGAGTCATGAAATCTGATCAGAAATATACTAAAGTAGGTTAACGGGCAGAACTGTTGACTGTCACACTGCTCAACACTGCTGGCCCTAAAATCTACAGAGGTTATGCTAAGATGAAATGACAACACGTTATTATGTTGCCTGAAAGCATATTCATATATCTTATTATTATGAAAAACATTTGGAGTCATGAAAATAATTAGGACGCAAACTAAAGCTGGAGTTGATATCATGTTTACTCTCATTAGTCCAGACTAAGTTATTATCAAAAAATTATTACTAAATTATAGATTTAATCTTGCACAGTGATGTTCTTTGGTCATCTGTCTGAAGAAAATACAGATTTGCACATTTTCACCTTCATTTTGTGAACAAACAAGCGTAAAAATTAAACCACATGCGCTTCCCCAGCGGCTCTTTCATGCCCTTCAGAAAACACTGGGTTTTGCTTCGGGAAGAACTTTTTTTCAGGATTAAAAGCTGATGTTACTGATATAACAGGTGTTGCAGTGTTTGAAGCTTGCACCGGAGCTTGGTATGAAAAAAAAAAAAAAAAAAAAAAAAAGAGATTTTAAAAGGTTGATAAAAGAAAACTCGGAGGAGAAATGGATTAGCGATGGATAGATGGAGTGGGAGAAGAAAAGGTGAAGGGGAATCAAAGATGAGGAGAGAGGACACCAGAGAGAAAAAAAGGATTATACATGGAGAGGTATTGAGGACATAAAATGGAAGTGAATGCTCAGAAATGAGGGGAGAAAAGACAGAAGTCAAAGAAAAAGGGGTTAACAATGAAGGGATTTAGCGAAAAAGAGAGATTAAGGTAGTGCGATATGCTTTCATGTTCCTGAGAGTAGAAAGTACCTCCTAAACCTCTGATTGTGTCAGTTCTGTCAGTTTGTTTGTCTTTGAATGTTTCTGTCTTATTGAATCAGTTACTCTTTGGATGTGCGAGTTCTTCTTACAGTATTTGTATAGGGAACAGATTTTCTGTCACTCATTTTCGGAAAAGAGATGCAAAAATAACAAAAAATAGATGCTTAAATATCTGCTCCTCGCTAATATGCACCTTTTGTATCTGTTCTCCTTCAAAAGATTTTCTGGTTAGGTTTAGTAAAACATCAGTTATGGTTCATACAACTGGAACTAGTAGGATTTTGCTGTTACTGGGCAGGAAGAAGAGGAAGGACGTATGGATGGATGGATGGATGGATGGATGGATGGATGGATGGATGGATGGATGGATGGACGGACGGACACACAAATGGATGGATGGATGGAGGGAGGGACGGACACACAAATGGATGGATGGATGGAGGGAGGGACGGACGCACGGATGAATGGAAGTAATGGAAGGAAGGAGGGAGGAGTGGAGGTTCAGGGTTGTTGGGTTCATAGGAGGTGGAAGGGGAGGGGGTTTGAATACCTAGAGCTGGGCAAATTAAAGTAAAAGCAGAGGATGGATGACAGTGGGGTACAGGGTGCATCTGGGAGTCCAGCAAGCAAGTTGTTGAGCAAGCCAAGAAAAGGATGGGGGGAAGGAGAACGGGAACGAGAAGCACAGTCGTGACTGTAGGTTGATTTACGGAGGCTTTCCTTTTAATGAAATTGTTTCAGTGACAGAGCCGGTAAAAGGCCCTTAATGGATTGGCTGGCCTAATGTAATGAAATTACTCCGTCTTTCACTACAGAGAGAGGCAAAAAAGAATAAAAGAGAACATGGGGAGGAGGGAGAGTAGGAGGAGGATGGAAGAGGAGAAATGCAATTAATATTTACAGAACAGACAAGCAGGGTGGGCTTTAGTGGCAATGGCTCCCTCTCTCTCTCTCTCTCTCTCTCTCTCTCTCTCTCTATCCTTGGCTGTCTACCTCTCTCGACCCTCTCTTACCCGGTGGCCAGTGTGTGGCGGGTGTGCGGCAGGGGAGGGAGGTGATAGGCTGACGGCAGGCAGGCCACTTCAGCGCACAGGTCTTCTCTCTTGCGCTTTCCTTTTCCTCTCCTCTTCTCCTCCGGGCTGGTCACATCTTAAGCTGAGGTGAGCCGCTTCTCCTTCGCCCGCATGCTGTCCCTCTGAGTGAGTGTGAGTGCGCGCGTTTGTGCGCGTGTAAGATGCACTATGGGTGTTTTTCTTACCTGCTATTTTTTAAGTCCACTACTGGGATATCACCTTGCACACATACCTACTTTCCACGCGCACACGCAGCCTCTTGTTTTTTTAGTCCCTCCCCCAGCTGAGCGGACCTTTCAGACTTTCAGTGCCTCACTCTCTCCCATCTCTCTCCCATCCGTGTGTGTGTGTGTGTGCGTGTCTGTGGGTGTGTTTGTGTGCGTTGTGCAGGCAACTGGACAGCAACCACATCAGCTGCATCGAAGATGGAGCTTTCAGAGCGCTGCGTGATCTGGAGATTCTGTAAGTAGAGAAAAACCTGCTCCTCTTCCTCCTCTCATCAGTTCTTAGTTCTCATGTCTCCCCTTTTTCACACGTTGTCTGTAAAGCAGGGATTTGTCCTCCACTCTCTTCATCTCATTATCTTTGTTTTGATTTCTTTTATCCTTTCATATTAAGTAATCCCCCCCTTCTCTTCTCTTGCGTGTGTGCCATCCCTAATTATTCTATCTTAATATACTTTTCCATCCTGTGATTTTGTCTTTGTGTATACACATCTGCACTAAGTCTTGAAAGCTTAAAGTTACACATTTCTGTTTTTAGATAATCCTGAAATATATCTTTAAATGAGGTTTTGAGTTGAAATGCATCTGCAAATTGCTTGTGGATAAAGCATGAAAAACCGTCTAGTTCGCCAGTAAGTGTTAAAGCTTTGACACAGAATACTACAACACACGCTCACAGATCCACAACAAATGTCTGCCACCTGCTACGGTTTGGGTTTTATGTGGGTGATTCCCCACTGCATACACAAATATGTTAATGTGTCTCCTATTATCGCTTTTGTGAGTGATGAAACATGTACAAGTGTGTTTGTTTGAGCTCGTGCGTATCTGATCCATTCACATTTCTAGAGATACTCAAGTGTCACAGTGCTCAGATGTGGTTACTGGAGACTGTGTGAGGGAGGGGGTCTACTTTCTCTCACACTTAAATGTGTGTGTGTGTCTGTGCATTATTGCATGAATGTATTTGAACACAAAATGTATTTGCTCATGCAAAAAATGAATTTTGTTATTTGTTTCCTACACAAAATGTGTAGGTAGAAGCTTCCTCCTCTCTCTTTCCAAAATCTTTCAGTCTCCTAATTTTTCATGTGTCTGAAAAATAGAGCACAAAGTAAGTTTTTTAAAGAAAGGTTATTCCATTGGTTGGCCCCAGCATTGATTAATTTGTCTGCAGTGTTGTTGGCAGAATGTTCCTATCTAGCTGCATGTTCAGAAAGGCAAAAAGTTTTTTTTTGTTTTAGTAAAAGATCAACTATTTAGCTAATCAGACAGGGTAAAAGATAATAGAGACAGACTTGAAAAAAGAAAAATAATCTAACAGCAGAGGAAAAGATGCTCTGATAAATTGAATGAAAAAGCAAAACCAAAGGAACTGGCCCTGCTTCTCTGCCTAACAACCATACAAGTAGACATGGCAGATGCCCATTAGAACTGGAGAAGTAAGCGTATGAATGCAGTACTGAAGTTGAAATTTGATTAGGAGCAGGATTTTGTTGATTCTCAAGATATTCAACACTTTGTGGCTGTAATCAGACACTTCATTCAACAGTTTGGAGGCAAACTCAGGAACAGTTCTGTAATTGGCAACATCTGGATAATGTCTGTCTCATTATCTAATGTAAAAAGCAACATTTTAAAAAGATCATTAAAGATCTGGAAAGCCTGTTATGTAAAACAGATGCAGTATGTGCTGAAGGCATGGCAAAAGACAAATGAATAGAAGCACAACATAGACTTTTACCTAAAATGCCAAAATGACTAAATTAAACTATAATTCATGAACAAAATCACAATTACCATGTTACTCTGACACCTTAAATATATATATATATATATTTTTTAACTCCTTTTAGAACTTGATGGCTAGAATAAAATTCTTTCAGTTCCTAGTATAGCGTTATTTAAAGTGATTCTCAAAAGACACATATTAATTCATTCTTCTTTAGTTGGTGAGGTTTTTCTGATGCTCTTTGTTCAAACGTAATCAATTCGCTCATGTTTATGAATTTGTTAGACGCTTTTATCCAAAGCGACTTACAAAGTAGGGGGGCACCAAGAGTTGAACTGCAGACCTCTTGATCTACAGTCATCTGTACTACCACTGAGCTATCCCCCGCTATCACATGTTAGTTTTAAATGTCCCAACACACAGTATTGTTGATATTTGTTGAAGCTATCATGACTCATTCATCTCCACATATTATTTCCCTTTGGAAAAGTTGACTTTTTTTTTTTTTAATACGCTTTCCTCTCCTTTTGCTTAGCACACAATGAAAGTGATAGGGGGCAGGAAGAGGGGGATCAGCAGTGCGAGATACAACATATTAGCAATTCATAAGTCTCTGACAGCTGAGTGCTCGGCAGGATTTACAATTCACTGTAAATACACAGCCTTTCCCATTCACAGCAGACAGCATGACAGCACACAGTATATTCACTGAATGTGACGTTTTAATAAAGGCAGGTGTGTGTGTGTGTCAGAACTTGTGTGGTAGCCCACGCAACTGTGCTGATGTGTATTGAGCATGAATGACTATATGCGATTGTGCTGCGGGAATGATCTTCATTTCAAGCATCTGATCACCCACACTGACAAACGTACACACAACGGATGTGTATTCACACACACACAAAAACACAGACGCAGCCCCATCTGTTCAGTTCTTAGGGGCTGATTTCGTGACCGCAGTACAAAATGGGATGATAGAGATAGCAGTGATTGGAGGTCATGTGACTGCACCATCAGGTAGGTGTGTGTGTGTGTGCGCGTGTGTCTACACCTGAGTGTGTCTGTGTGTGAGTGTACAGTTGTGTTTTATGTCTTATAGAGAAGCAGTTTGAGTTTAAGACCTTCAGTGCTCAACTCTTTTTGGTTTTTTTAATTTTCTTTTTTTCGCCAATTATTTGAGTTAGTGGCAGTAGGTTGATTATACCATTTCTCAAACATGAGTTTAAAATTCCCAGTCTCATTACAGGATCTGAAACTACTCATTTGGATCACAGAATGCGCAAACTAATTATTTTACAACACAGACACAACTCAAGTTTCGATTTGTGATCACATCAGGTTCAGATGTTTTTTGTATGCTTTTCTGCATAGTGACCTTAACTTTTTACATCTGGACCAATTTAGTGGAGCGCCACTGTCGAATACTTACCTGTACATATAGTATATTAGTGAAACCGTGATTTCCGGTAGTATGTGGATTTGTGACCCTTGTGACCTCATAATTGATCTAATGTATAAGGTGTTACTTATAGGCTTCAGAAAAATGAATGAAAGTGGTGCATAAGTGTTTTATGTGTTTCAGTCACATATGTGGCTGCTTCATGCTAATTGAAAGAAGCACCGCTCTGTGTGCATGCCACTAATGAATCTCCACTTTAATTAATCATGTCATTTTTAATTAGTCAATGTTTCTTGGTAGACTAGGCTTTATCTGAGCCTAATATGATTCACAGTAGCAGCTTTGACAATTCAGAGCTGAATATTGGAGCGTCTTGCTCATTATGAAAATGCAAAATGAATTCTGTTTTGTGCGTTTCATTAATCTTATTATAATTGTTCTTTGGAAATAAATTGGTGACAAGTGACTGGATTTTTGTTCCTTAAATTAGACAACATTAAATGATTGTGGGGCGTTTGACAGGATCAGATTTGTTGTCACAGAATGAACAATTTTGAATACATAATTTACATTTGTAAGATGAAAAGCTAATTTTATTATAAACCCCAGATTTAAACTGAGGATACATAGTATAAACGTTGTGTCTCTTCTTCTTCATTGTATAATCAACAGAAATTTAAATACATATCGATGATAAATGGTCATTTTTGGCACATTCAATTGTGTTGCTCTTTAAGATTCATTGAACACTATCCAATGATTTCCCTCGGCATCATGAGGGTAACAAATAAATACACTGGCAGTCCCACTGAAGTTAGGACCTGAAAAAGAAATGTTGATGCTCCACAAAGGTTGACAAATGGATCATTTCTGTCTTCTAAGAGATTCACATTTAAGTTTAGGAATATGGAAGGCATATCTATTTCAGGGTATTTTTAGTTCCTGGAGAGGCTACGGTAGACTGAGTGATATGGCACTTTTACATTTACCATTTCCTCTCCTTTTATTCACTCAACCTCAGAAAGTCCTTTTTTTCTCTGACTTCTTCCTCTTCCATGGCTGCCAGGATGAAAGTAGAGGATTGGTTTTGTAAAAGCAAGGCAGTGCAAGACATGATTTATTTAGACCCGGAGGGACTTTGGTTACTATCTTATCCTTTTTGGCCAAAAGAGAAAAGAATAATGATATACACTATATTGCCAAAAGTATTTGCTCACCTGCCTTGACTCACATATGAGCTTAAGTGACATCCCGTTCCTAATCCATGGGGTTCAATATGACGTCGGTCCACCCTTTGCAGCTAGAACAGCTTCAACTCTTCTGGGAAGGCTGTCCACAAGGTTTAGGAGTATGTTTATGGGAATTTTTTACCATTCTTCCAGAAGCGCATTTGTGAGGTCGCACACTGATGTTGGACGAGAAGGCCTGGCTCTCAGTCTCCGCTCTAATTCATCCCAAAGGTGTTCTATCGGGTTGAGGTCAGGACTCTGTGCAGGCCAGTCAAGTTCATCCACACCAGACTCTGTCATCCATGTCTTTATGGACCTTGCTTTGTGCACTGGTGCACAGTCATGTTGGAAGAGGAAGGGGCCAGCTCCAAACTGTTCCCACAAAGTTGGGAGCATGGAATTGTCCAAAATGTCTTGGTATGCTGAAGCATTCAGAGTTCCTTTCACTGGAACTAAGGGGCCAAGCCCAGCTCCTGAAAAACAACCCCACACCATAATCCCCCCTCCACCAAACTTTACACTTGGCACAATGCAGTCAGACAAGTACCGTTCTCCTGGCAACCGCCAAACCCAGACCCGTCCATCAGATTGCCAGATGGAGAAGCGCGATTCGTCACTCCAGAGAACGCGTCTCCACTGCTCTAGAGTCCAGTGGCGGCGTGCTTTACACCACCGCATCCGACGCTTTGCATTGCACTTGGTGATGTATGGCTTGGATGCAGCTGCTCGACCATGGAAACCCATTCCATGAAGCTCTCTGCGCACTGTTCTTGAGCTAATCTGAAGGCCACATGAAGTTTGGAGGTCTGTAGTGATTGACTCTGCAGAAAGTTGGCGACCTCTTCGCACTATGCGCGTCAGCATCCGCTGACCCCGCTCCGTCAGTTTACGTGGCCTACCACTTCGTGGCTGAGTTGCTGTCGTTCCCAAACACTTCCATTTTCTTATAATACAGCTGACAGTTGACTGTGGAATATTTAGGAGCGAGGAAATTTCACGACTGGATTTGTTGCACAGGTGGCATCCTATCACAGTTCCACGCTGGAATTCACTGAGCTCCTGAGAGCGACCCATTCTTTCACAAATGTTTGTATAAACAGTCTGCATGCCTAGGTGCTTGAATTTATACACCTGTGGCCATGGAAGTGATTGGAACACCTGATTCCGATAATTTGGATGGGTGAGCAAATACTTTTGGCAATATAGTGTATTTGCGGGAGCAGAAGTACGGGTGTTTTCAAAATGGAAAAGGGCAGGCGGAGGAATTCAAAAGAGAGAAACGAAAGTAAGGCGTGTGATATTGGTGTTGTAAATGCTGCCAGTTTCCTGCACATTATTTATTTATCCACTGTTGCACCCGAGGAGGGAAGGAGGGAGAAACCAGGGGATACAGAGGATGAGAGAAAACCCGATATGGAAGCAGTTGGAGCGAACAGATAGAGATAAATGTGGGCAAAAGGAAGGATAAAAGGCTAAGAGAGAAAAATTGGAAAGACATTAGAGGCATAGAAAGAGACAGTAAAGCACACACAGGACAGATACAAACCAGGGCAGACAAACGGGATCACAAAACTTGTCCTTTTGATGCAGTTAGAAAAAGAAGACAAGAGATATAGGAAACAAAGGTCCAAAAGACATCAGAGCATGAGATGGATATGAAATGGGACTCGGAAAAGATGGAAGAAACACTGATGTGGCATTAGTAGTTGAAAAAAATGAAAAAGAACTGTATTAGAAAATAGATGGAAAGGATCAGAGTGAGGAGAGCATGAAGCATTAATTATTGATGGAACAAATGTCTGACTGACTGACTCAATTTGGCCCTTTGTTGTTTCCAGACCACCAAGGCTGTCAGATAGACTCAGAACAACATTTTTCAAATTGAGGATGAAGACCCCGTCTTGGTTGCTGGTGTATTGAGATCTGGTCTTTAAAATATTAGATTAAAAAAAACAGACAATTTTATCACGGCTAAAAGTTGATATTTTTTGTTTTAATGAGCACTTTTAACTGCCATGCTTATCAGTATAAAGTTAAGTCATCTGTGGATGAGAAACACGGCTAAAACCTCATATATGTAAATATGTAAATGGAAGATAGATACTGTCATCAGGAATTACAAGACTTAACCATATGTATATCTACATCTATATAGAAATATATGTTGTACATATGTCACTTTTGGGTCAGAAATATGGCAAAAATATTATGCAGTCCATCTTGACATCAAGATGGTGTGTGCTCTGCAGGGAGATTCCCTAGAAAGGTATGAATGATCACCCCAGTATCTCTAAGACAGTGATAGATTTGCACCATAGAATTCTCTAGTGGACAATTATCGTGTTGTTGTTTGTGTACTTTATTGTGTATACCTTGTATGTATCATATTTCAAGTCGAAAGTTAGGTGTAGAAAAGTATGTATTCGTTGTTTGTCTGTCCTACTATGTTCCATTTGAAAATTCTTCCTGAATAAGAATGATGATAGTGAGTGGTTGAGTCATTGAGCAGATTTTAGACATTATAATAATCTGATTTATCCTCAAATCTGAATTGTTTTGTTACAGTCACTCAACACTTCAAATGTGTCTTGTCCCAGAACACTAGAGGAAAGCCCGACCGAGAATGATAGAAAGCAGCATGATGGAGAGTCATTACACTGAAGGCGAAGGAGCAGATATTCTCACATGTGGTTGGCTGTCCACAGGAGCAAGGCAATGTTTTTTGGGTTCATTCTGAGGTGGTTGGAGGTATGCCCGGACTGGGATCCGAGGCATCTTTGGGGCTTCCAGATCCAGTCTGATAAACTTGCGATTGGCTAACCAACCAAGCATTATGATCTTTTGATAAACTGCAGAATAAGAAATGAGCCCAAGACAGGAAGGTAGCTTTGGCTGTTTTTCTGAAATAACATCGATCATGTCTGTCTTGAAGAACAGGTTCTCATATTTTTTTTTGTATCTGAGTGATGTTGGTGAAGTTTCTGGAAAAAAATCATAAACTTAATTCAGCTTCTGAGTAAGAAAAACAATAGGACAGCAGATTCCTCAAGTATCTGTCATGAGTTTCTTGACTTGTTTATGTACATATCTTTATTTGACATGGAGCTCAACAACAGTCTACCAAGTGTATCTGTTCATGTTCTGATAGTCCAAGTTGCATTTCCACTACTGCAACTTCACGCAAAATAAGTACCTGGCATTCCTTTAATAGCCGTCTGAGATAAGCTCTGTTATCATTAAACTCAACAAACCTACTTTTGTCTTACATCCCGATACTTTAATTTAACTTTTTTTGTGAAATCCACGGTCAAAGCTGTATTCGCTTAAATTTGTAAGGCCAATAAACACAGCAGAGTGGAAGTGTAATTATGTGATAAACACAGTCTTTATTTTTGGCAGAGAAGCAGCTTGATCCACTTCAGTCTGATTCCCAAGAAGGGCTCCTCTTCGCAATCACATCAGTGCAGATGGTAGGGATTCCTAATGGCTATATGCGCCATCATGTGTGTGGTTTTACTCTATGAGAGCTCATTTAAAGCCAAGTGCCAGAACTGAATCCATGCCAGCCTTCTTCCACCTTATGCTATTCCATTATTTTGATAAATGAGGAATGCTGAATAAGACTGAAATGTATTTTTCCCCCTTAAAACAACAAATAAGTTTTCCTCTGAACTTTTTTAATTAATTAATTAATATATTTGATTTCTATTTTCAGTGCCGTATGTACACATTTTGGGTTTTAATTAACTGCCGCAGAACATTAATCGCTCTTGTGCTATTAAGACTTGAGTTGTCAACCTTTAAGCTGATTTCATTAACTTCTACATAGCTGCTCATTATGTTCTGAAATTGGCCACCTAGTTTAAAAATTGCAAAGTGGATCGCCACATTTTGATTTATTATTCTCTGCTCAGTTACATTTGTCCACAAGAGTGCATTTGGTAAATGGTTTCCATTCACAAGTGCAAACCAATCATTTCTAATACCCTGCAATGTCTCAATCAATGATATATAATGTATTTTAAAGCACTTACCAAATAGCTAACACCTGATTTTGAATTCCACTGTGTTTTAGCAAGTATGTGCGTGTCTTTGAATGAGTTAATCCAGTAAATGCTTGTGTCTGCCAGGCCACATCAGAATAAATGATGGGTCCCTGTGTGATGATGAATGGTAATTTAGATTTAACATAACTGGACTAACGAGCACACTAATGACTCCAAAGCTAGCCTGGACAGCTCTCACTCGATGGGCTCATGCCTTGCATCCCAATGAGCTGGGAAAAGGGCACCCGTCCACACACACACTCTCAAACTGACATACGCAGTGTAAGAAAAAAAAAAAAACATGCAAAAGAGTATTAATAAATGCATGAATACACAATCATAAATTTACAAATGGCTCTGACAGAGAAGCACACACAGCCAACCGTGCTTGTGCAACACAGGATGAGGTTGTGTGTGGTTGTGTGGGTGGTGTTCACTGTATGTTACTAAGAGCTTCATAAGTAGGGGGGAGCAGTAATGTCAGGCTAATATGAAGCTGATTAATTAATAATTACGCATCACTTGGTTTTCAGGCAGCTGAATTGGATGCAGTTTTTGTTCACTGATATTTCAACTCAAGATTTTCTCTCTCCTGACACGAAGATTAATGAAAATAAATGATAAGCACTTGATCATTTCAGATATTAATAGAAATTGCTGAGGATTTTCCCCCCTACCTAAGCCAGAAAACTTCATGAATATATTGAGACGTGACTATTCAGAGGACTGTTTATCTTGAGATCTGAAAGTATTATATCTTAAGAAAATTCTTAGTAACTCAAGGGTTACTGCAAAATCACCGCTCCCCGTCATTAACACGAACAGCTTCACAGCAGCCAGTGCTTCATTACTGCCATCACTTTTTGCGTATTTGTAGAATCACATTCTCAAATGTGGGATGTGACTTTATCATACAGCTTCTACTTATTCTTTTATGGATTTAAGAAACTGCTTCCTTCTGCCCTTCATGTGCAAACTCAATACCATTTAAAACACAGCAAACTCAGATAATCTATACCTCTTCATTCCCCGAAACAGCCAATATGTGTCGCTCATCATGGAGCCCATACTCAGCTAATACCTCTCACTTACCAAGCCAGATACTGGAAATCCACTCTATTTTTAAAATACCTAACAACCATCTCCAATGAGCTTATACACCCTTTGATGATATAGAGTGAGAAAAAAGCACACTTAACTGTAAGGATCACTCTAATTTCTACTTATAAACAAACTGTTCTCACAGACTTTTCCCCTTCTGATTCCCAAGACAGTTGTACTCAGCCAAGACTTCTCTTTTTTTGCACAAAAGACACAACTTTGACATAATTATTCAATATTTATGTTGGTTTAAAGGTCTTGGAAAGTATAAAAATCCATCAACACATTGAATAAGCACCGTGAAACCATAGCTACTGTTCCCTTATGATTTTGTCAGTCAAACAGGGTTCAATAAAATAGGCTTGAGGTTTGCTATAAAGAGAAGTAAGAACTTCTTTTTGCTATTAGAAAATGGTACATTTTAAGCCTAACCTTGATGTTTTTTACGAATCATACCCAAGCAATTTGGCGCCCAAACCTAAACCAAATCCTTTCTGAAAAAAAACGTGTAGAGTTTGAGTCCTGATAGGAACTCCCAGGTTGTACGTACAACCTCTGTTACAATTTCTCACTTAGAAAATCGTCATTATCCATTATTAAGCCAATAGTCAGTATTTGATTACTTTGGAGAGGAGACTGTAGTCCCCCCTTTGCCAGGAGTACTTTCAGATGTTTTTTCATGGTGAGGTCATTTTCAAAACTGACCATGATTCACTTTTTAGTCCTGAGCTCACACATGTGAAACTGAGAAAGCTGATACTGTGACTGGTGCAGATGGACACCTGAAGTGTGACACGGATGATCTGGGCAGTAAGCTGGTAAAAACACGAGAGCTGAGAGGATACCATGAGCATACCACTGCTCATGACGTGCCCACATTCTTGCCAGACGTTTACGCAGCCCGAGATGCACTGGAGAGAGCACCGGAACCGCTTCATATTTAATGATGTCCTCTCAAAACGCAACGTTCTGGCCTTAAACCGCTGCGTGACAGTGAGGAAAGAGGTTAAATATAAAGAGAGGAGTGAAATGTGTGTGTCTTGGCCAACCAGTTTCTGTCATATTTCATAAAAAGAGACGGACAGAGTTGCTTAATGCAGTGTAACTTCACAAGGTGACTTTCACTTTTCTGTGACTCCTCTCAAACACACACACAGACTGAAGCACGCACATACTTCAATCTGTTTTCTTTTTTTTGATCAGTGATAAAACTCATGATTCCCTTCGTGTCTAATGGCCAGTTTTTGCTTGTCTTAGTGGAGAGCACAGTCTCGCAAGAAAAGTTACAATAGGGTGTTCGTCCACATGTGCAGGGAGCAAGATTGTTTTGATTGTTTTTTTCTGAAATAATAACAAGATCATGTTTTACCTTTCCTGATCTGTAAAGAAAAGCAATGCAGTGATACACCAGTTATTTCACGTTAACCAAACATTGCTTTTTTGGATAAGCCACCAGGGTTGTACAAACTTTCGACCCTTGATGAAAAACTACGAATTTTTTACTAATTCTATTCAATCTTCTCAAAACTTTTTTTTTGCTTTTTCTTTCATGGGAGAAAGAGGAGCAAGAAAAACAATATTTTTTTATCTATTCTTATAAGCTTGAGGCATTGAATTGTATTTCTGCCCTCTGAGCGCTTGACATCTTTGCCTCACCTCCAGTGGGCCTCCCTTACACCTCCATTTTATTCGTTATTTTCACTGGATGCCAAATTGGCTTGACTGCGAGCTCGGAAAATACAAAGGAAGTGGTGGAATGGGAATCAGAGTGTTAGCATTACTCTTTAATGATGTTTCCAACAGAGTTTTTATCAGAAAATCAACTCACACACAATGGCTGCCAGAAAGGCAGCCAAAAAAGCGCGGCTCACAATTACAAAGCTGCGTGCACAATAAGAGTAGGGTGCACCCTGGGAGAGATAATCTGACATTTCAATGTCACATTAAGACAAAAAATATGAAGCTTTTCTGTTGCACAGGAATAGGTTTGTAATCCCCTCATAGACATAAAAAAGCAACACAGTAATGAAAAAGTTTTGGTGTACTAACTCATTTAAATCATTGTGGTTGTCACTTTTTATTTGCACCCTGGTGTAATATTGGATAGTCAATCACACATATACACAGACTGATATGATACGACTTGTTGCATACAGTTTAAAAATCCGAAGGAAAGAACCTTAATTTTTAAGGGGTTCTTAAGAGAAATATCTCAGGAAAAAGAAAACAAAATCATCTTCAGCCATACTCAATGCAGCCATTGAGTAAACATCCCCTAAGAAAAAATAGCAAACAACGGCATCAGTATAGTTGAATAGAGCATGCTCTTGTGTATTTATTGTCTTCTCAATTGTAAGAAAAGACAAAGAGCAGATATTTCTGTGGCTTTCCCCTAATGGGAATATAGGTGAGTATGGTAAAATACCCTGGCATTTGTCTAAATTGTACATATCTGTGTGTACAGCTGTAGCCTGTAATTTGAACTCACAACAAAGTCAAACGGAGCAGCTGTTTGTAAAGCTCCACCGGTCCAACTGTCAAAATTGAACAAGTATTGGAGGGGAAAACCATGTTTGTGTGCAGAAGTGTGTGTGTGTGTGTCCCACATGTCAGAATATTCCCTCTGCAATTGGCTTGTCTCCCAACCTTGAGCACCCTTTGTAATGATTGCATTTCTGTGGTCACGTTCTGCCTCAAGATCTGTCTTATATCTTTGACGCATGGGCGCCGGATCACAGACCCTGAAACATACCCTCTTGTACCTGAAGTTTGGTTAAAAAAAAGAATGATGTGTACATACTGTAGGTGTGTGTGTCTGTGTGCGTGCTATAGATTTTCCAAAGTAAATTAAAGTAGATACATGTTTTAACCTGTCAAAGCTTATCCACTTTTTAGACTTCCAAGTTAATTTAAATCTTCTTGTATGTGTAATAACTGTATATGTATGTATGTCTGCCTGTGTTTGTGCTGTATGCTAGTGTTTATGAGTGTGTGTGTGTGCGTACACAGGGGGGTCAAAAGAGAACAGAGCGTTACAGCTTTCTGCTGTTCAGTGATTTTGGTTTGGCTGGCCTTTTGGCTTCTCTTTGAGTCAGCGGGCTCAGCAGAGCCATCACACCCTGGCAACAACTAGCACCTTGGCGAAGACAGAGGGTCTGACCTGAAGGAGAGGGATGAGGCCATGTGGGGAAGACAGAAGTACGGGAAGAATGGAACAGAACAAGAAATGAGGAAATGAGAGGCTCAGAAGCAAAAAAGAAAAGCTTAGTGAGCGGTATTATATTTACTAAAGGAATTATAGAGGAGGATAGAAAAGGGAAAGTTACAAACTATTTAAGGCCGCTTTCCCAACAATGAAAATTATATCAAATTGATCAGACTGGGAACTTAGTGGTTGGTCAAAAAAGGATTGAGGATATTGAGAGAAAAGAGAGGCAGCCCTTTGATATATGCAGTATATATATACATATACAGTATCTATATATATGTCACAGGTCTCGTAACAGGTTTACAAGAGAAAAGGCAATATCTGTTGAACTGTTGGACTAAGAACAAAATGGCGGTAAGGTAAAAAATTATTTTCCTCAAGATATTTAATGTAATTTAAAGTAATCTCTGTAGTTTGAAAAGAATGTTTCTATGTGACCCCCAGTGATGTCAAGAGCTCAAACTAAAGTAAGCGAGATCATGTTTAGGGCGGGGCCGGGAGTATACCTTGTTGCCAGCAGCCTTACATAAGCACAATTAATCACATCCTACTGGGTCGCAGGATACGAAAGAGGATAGATGTTGATGGGAAAGAGGGGAGATGGTAGGGAGATTGGTGATTTGAGATGGAAATCAAGCGGTGCCAAAAGGCAATTTAGAAAAGATGAGAGGAGAGGAGTCAATAAAGAGAGACATTTGCAAAATCATTTGTACTGGTTTAAGGTGAAATGGCCTCATCAGGAAGTCGTCTTTCTCTATATTCATCTCACTGTAATAGTGGAGTCCTTCTTTCGTATATTACATGTGAACGAGGAGTCATCATATATTAAACTATGTATTTGTACAGCAATGTCTGATTAATGCTCATCATAGTTAACTTTTTTTTTGTAATTTTGGTTAATTTGGAGATGTGTGGTTTCAAATTCATCAAAAGACACCAATATTTGGTACACACCCATATTTATTTTTTTTCCCCATCATCTTTCTTTATCCCTACTGAGCCAAATGGAACTAAAACCTTAAAACCTCAGGTTTAACAGTCAGATTTCAGCTTTTGCTGAACCTCAAAAAGCATTTATATTTTATTTCGCCAGCTTTAGTATTTTAAGATTCAATCCAGTAGAAATCTATTAAAAAAATAGGTGCAGTTACTCACAAATTTTTCAGTTCAACAGCTGAGCTTTCCCAGGCTGATTTCCAATGGCAACACTGGTAGAAATGTCAATTTTCACAGAGATGAATGGAGTAAATTCTTCCTATTTGGCTGTTCAAACACTTGAGAGTTTATCAAACAAGATCCTTTTTGCACACACTCACACACAGATAAATATCCATGCAATAGCATTGCACACAAAAGTTCGCTTTGGCAGCTGCATAGACTTACATGATAGAAACACACAAAGAAAACACACATGCATAATTTCACACCAGGCAGCCACTGAAGAGCAGTAAAGAAGGCCCTAAAACCCCGTGGGAAAGTTCAAATATGAGACAATTCAACTGCTAAAAGCTCTTAACTATACCCTTAAAGACCCTCAAAGCCTGTTTGCTGATACCATAGTGCTTTTAGAGCTGAGTGTTAGAATCTTCAGGGTGAAAAATCACTTCATCTCTCAAGCTGAAATCTCCTGGTCAAAAAAAAGGAAAAAAAAACACCCTCAAGGACAGGAGCATTCATTCGAATATCCCACAAATTCTCTGACCCTCACTGCCAATTCTTCACTAAAACATCATTGCAATCCCTTAAGAAAATGCAAAAGCCAACGGTGCATGCACATGCACTCATCCACACGATACAGACACACACATTCAGCTACATGTGCAGAAGCGTTGCACAGGACTGCAACATTGTGTGACTGATTACTTCAAGGGTCGGTGAATCTCACTGTCTGACTCAGCGAGACAGAATACAGCTGTCCACCCCCAAAGAGCTGGCGAGCGTAGGTGCACACACACATTTATCTGTGTATGTATCTGTGGTCCATACTCTACGTGAAGGAGTGGACGAGGTTAAATGATAATATGGCCTATTCGGGTTGAAAACATGTCTGGGGCCCTCCTTGTTGTTGTAGCTCTCAGCTTCCTGAAAGAGACGGTTATGAAGGAGTTAAGCCAAAGTGTGATTGAAGGACTGAAGTGTCCATGCGTTTGCTTTTGCCTCCTCTCCTGAAGCTGTAATGAGGCCTTGGTGAAGATTTTGAGGGGCTCTTCATACTCAATGAGCCTTTTAGGCCTTTGGTTAGTTCTCAGTCTGTCTTTTCAGTTTCTGTGGGAAAGCTCTCTGTAAAATAAACTGCAGTCAGAGCCCAGGTCTGAATACATTTCAAATATATGTATATATATGTACACGTCTACAGTAAGAATACAACATTTCCAGCTTTAACACTTCTACCTAGTTTGTTTCAAATTATTGCCTGACAAATAACATTTTTCATTTAATCCGTCCAATCAATATTTAATTTAGTTGGAAATAACCTTTTGGATCTTGAAACAACTTCAATTTACAAACTATACAGTTTAATCTACTTTTCTTTTACATTTTACCTTTCAGTGTATCTTAATACTGTATACAACTTCAGTCTCTTTTACACTTGATATGTTGACAGCTTTAGATTTTGTTTGTGATTATTATTCATCAGTCATGATTGTTTTTGCGACTTGTACAAGTACAACCAAATTTTAGATTTAAGTTGTATTTCTTTTCTTCACTGTTTGCCATACATAAAGTAGCTATTCACCACAACATTCAGACCATTGTTGTTTTAGTAAGAATACTATGACTTGATATGTTGCCATGTCTTATTACATGGTATCTTAACTCAATTATATCATGTAGAAATCAGAAAAAATTATGTCTAATAAAGTAGATGGCAGAAGATTACGCCTAAAATGATTCAATTTTTCTTATCGGTTTTAAATGTGAAATTTGTCTTTTGAGCGTGAATAGTTAAAAAATGAAAAGGAGTGAGGGTCTGCATGTAGATGTGGCATATGCTAATAAATAAGTTATTTCTGCAGATAATTTACTGCATATCACCTCCACCCTTATGTCAGCTGTAGATGCCATCACTTAATCATCACATGCTTTTTTTAAATTTTGTGTCACTCTCATAAATATGACATATGCCCACATGCGACCGATTCCATTAAGGTGGGCCCAGCAAACTCAGCCTGTACGTAACATTCAGATTTACTGAGTATAATCCATGGACTATTTAAGGTCGATTCCCTGTCCATTATTTTGCAAAATGAGACTGTGTTTTGCTTTGTGTGTCTGCTTTACCTGCTTTCTTTGCAAGGTCAGCTTCAGCACTTCAATTTCACTTAGGCTGACATGTCATTGACAACCAACAGTGCTGCTTCTGCAAATGCTTTGAATTATATTAGGGTTGGAAAAAGGTGAAACATTTCCATGTTAATGCTCTTTAAAGTTAGATCTAATGAGAAAATCTCAGATGGGTTCATACTGATGATCAATCCACACAACTATAATTAGCCACTTTAAATCCTCACAAACAAATGAAAATTGCCACCTATTTAATATCAATGTAAATAATTTCAAATCGTTCAGTCCCTTAAAAAATTAAAGGCATAAAATAATCCCTCTAACACACTTATTGCAGAGAAATATTGTTGCTCCATCAGTGAGATGGATTGTCACTTCAGGACTAAGCTGAATTTTGAGAAAACCTTAAATAGAAAATAAAAATCTTATTCTGTCACATCAATTACTGCTTTAAGACACAGTTGTTATCATATTCTGATCACCAGATTCAACAATGCACTTATGAACAAGGTAATAAAATCACTCCACTGTGTTTTCAGTTTGTGGTTATGTCCTTACAATAGACTATTGATTTCAGCTTTTGGAGCAATGTAGGCTGAAGTGCACCAACAGGTGTTCGCCGAGGGGTTTAATAAGAAATTAGATTTTGATGAATGAAAAAGCAAAGTCTGATATTCAAAGGTAGAAAATCTGTACAAGTTATGGTGTTTTTGCTCTTGGTGTGATTTAGTTCAGCCTCTAGTTCTCACATTGATTAAGTCTGCCTTGTGAATTCCTCTTTAAGAAAAATACTAGGATATTATCTTGAGATTTTTTATTTTTCTCTGAAAACTATTTGTCTTTCAAACTGGATAAAAATCAAATTCAAAAGTCTAATGCACTGGTGAAAAACACTTTAATAGTGCGTCAGAAGTCATGTTTAGTAACTCAGTCATCACTCTTCTCTGGCTCTCCTCCTACAGACTAAAACTAATGTTAGTGATTAGAAGAGAGACTAATCGCTCTGAACAACAAGTCGATATTGGTTGTAATCACAGCCATAAAGTTATAATGTAGTGTTGTATTTTAGTGACGGTAGCATTTCAGACATTCTGCCTGTTTATTGATCTCTGTCTGTTAAGGCCCACTAAGCATAATTGAGATGAATAGAAAGTTTACATTAATACACATAAAGACTTTAACTCTTTGAGACAAGACTTGTTGACAAGACAGAGAAGAAACTGGAAATTAAATGTACAGACAGTACAATCATTTTATAGATTCGTAAATTAAACAGACAAGTTGTGAATTATAGGGAAGATCTGTCAAAGTATTTATTTACACTATCTGAAATACTCAAACCAGACGATAAGAACATGGATAGAATTCTGTCCTTACGGTTTACATTTTAAATAATTTTGATCTCATCGTCCTCAGAGATATAAAAATGAGGTTATGCCTTTGAAGATGATATTCAAAGGGGCTGTTTGAATATTGCTATTCTATTACTATTAAAGTGGTACTATTGAAAAAAAAGCCTCACTTCATTCATTCGTTTTTTTCTATTTCACTGTAGTTTGGGGCCATGCAAAGCAGGGTTCAGCCACTATTAATGCCAAATATTAAGATACAACCTTATAGAATTGTACTAGTTTGGAATATCGGATTGCCATAAGATTAAATTCTATGGTGACATGTTGTGTGTGTGAGAGGGTGTGTGCATGAGGGAAGAAAGATTGACGAGTAAGGCTTTGACCTCTGGGTGTTGGCTGCAGCAAAGACACATGTGATAACATCACCCTCTTTCTCTGTCTCCCACACACACACACACACACACACACACACACACACACACAC
>CAJRST010036666.1:4487674-4506545 GCA_907169785.1 Menidia menidia
TATATTTTTGACATATTCTTGATCCAGGTTGAATCATCTTTTAAGGCCCTGTATCTCATTAGAAACCGTCCCCTTGAGCTGAACTTCCACTGCCTTCCCTAATTCTCCCGCTACACAGCTTTTGCGTACACATACACAAAGACCATCCCTTTTGAAGCACCCCTTTAGTACAAATTACCTCAATAAAGCAGATGTCTAGCTTCCTATCATTCAAACTGTTTTCTCTTCGCTTAGGGCAATGTTGGTATTGATGACTACATAGAAAAGATTAATTGCTCTTCCCTTGTCTTCCTTTCTCCAACAAATGTTTATTTCTTCCTCATCCTATTGTTTTGTGCTGCATCATACTTTAGCACCCTCTAAAAGTAGTCCTGATTTTCTAGCAGCAATTCCCAAAGCCACTGGCTCCTGATTTATTCGCACATGTACATGAGTCTGTCTGTAAAGAAATATGAAAATAAGTTTGTTTCATGAAAGAATAAAGATCTAACTTCCCTTTTTATTTCTTTTCGTCTTTTTAGGAGGTTAAACGACAACGAAATTGCCATCTTGGAAGCGACAGGAAGTTTCAAGAAGCTCCCAAACTTAAAGAAGATGTATGTATATGTTTTAAAGGCATTTTTTTAAGAAGATTCGTAACATAATAGCACAATCTAGAAAATGGCTCCCTATTTCCTTGGAATGATTGAAGATAATTATGCAATAACAGCACGACAGGAATAAATTAATGACAGTGGATGGAAAGAGGATGGAGACTTAAGAGGAACAAATCAGATTGGGATAAAGATCAAATCAGTGGGGGTAAAATGAAAAAGAAGAGAACTGAGGGGGGGGCGGCAAGATTACAGATGGGGTTTGAGTGAATATCTGAGAAGTGAATGAGGAACAGAGAAAGAAAAGCAGGAAGAGACAGTGGGATTGGAGGGGGGGCATGAAAATGGAAAGAGGGGAAAGGTTGGTTAGTGGTATGGAGTGAGCAAATATTAAATGGTAATAGAAGATAGGCCTTCAGTTCAGATTTACAGTCAGATCCTATCTACGACCTACTCTAGATGTGTGTGTGTGTTTGTGCATGTGTGTATGTGTGTTTCCGAGTAAGATAGAGAAGACAGAGCGGAGACAAGAGGTTGATTTATTGGAAAGGAAATTGCTAACCATCTAGCAGTGTCACTGAAAATATAGATTGGTTTGCACTCATTTCCATTTTCCTTCTCCCCATTCCTTCCTTTTCTGCTTGGTCTTCTTCCCTTGACTCTCCTCACCTCAGACTTTCCCTTGTGTTTTCTTGACTGTGATTCATTTCAGTCTTCAATCATTAATTTTTTAACGCTTTTTTACTGCCCCACTTCATAGGTTCAACCCCTTATCCCCAGCTTCCAAAAAGTTGATAAGGAGAAATACAAAAGTTGCTGTAAATGAAAGCCATAATGCTTATGATTACTATCATCTCAAGTTATTGTGTTTTTGGCCAAGTGCTCTTATTCTTTTTTTATTTCTCTCATTGTATGTGCAGAGAAGACAGATTACAATCATTTTCATTCATTTGTGACCACTTGTCTCATTTATTTATATATGTGGAAGCTTGGTGTGTGCTTTGTGAGTAATGGAGATAGCATGGTCTGTCTGGTATCATGCATCTCTACTTCAAGACAAGGAAATGAAGATGTACAAGAGGAGATTGATTCTTGCCGTTTAATGGAAAATGTTTTCCATGTGTGCTTTATGTGTGGTCTTCCTGCAGCAACCTGAGCAACAACAAGCTGAGAGATATTCAAGAAGGTGCATTTGATGGAGCAGGAGGAGTTTTAGAGCTGCTGCTAACTGGAAACAAGCTAACTGGACTGCAGGGACGCATGTTCAGAGGCCTCACTGGCCTGAAAACTCTGTAAGTCTGCTATGCTCTTGCCTGTGGGGGCTTATTTTATTGATGCTGTGGAGTGTGCAATAGATCTCATCCAGGAGAATTAACTTGAAACACTAAAGACATCAAATTGCAAATTATAGTAGGAAGATTATTCTATAGATATAGGGCTAAAATTACGTTTTTCAAACATATGATGAGGATCGTCAAAGTAATCCACTATCTCAAATTAACAACATTAATTACAAGGGACTGTATGATATAGTTAGAATTTCAAAACAATGATGGTTAGAGCTAAAAAAAAGGTTAATTTTATGAAAAACACACCCTTCAAACACACCTTGCCTTTAAGGGATGTTCATCTCTTAAAGACAGTTGCTCCCACTGTGTCTTGGTGTTCAATATTCTTTAGATTTAATTATTGGCCATACCCAATTTAATGGTTTCGCTATTGTAGATGAGAGCAGTAAAGACATGACTGTTTGAGTCTATTTTAAGAGTTATTCTTGATGTTTTTTATGTTTTTAACTATCCAAAGATCTTGTATAATTAAGAAGATTTGCTTTTACAAGAAAATGTATGAAGTTAAGTTGCGCTATTTACTGTCTGACCGGCTTTTAACTGAACAAGGTCTGCAAATTCTGAGATGGTTTGGATCCTGTCAGCATTTACTGTTAAGCAGACTATGACTGTGTTGCTTCTGATTCACAGTGGTCTTAACTTTTGCCTATTTGGATTTTAAAGCGAGGACAAAGATTGCTCACTAACTCAATCTGACACTAACCCTAATAACAGCATATTGTTGTTCCTCTAATTCGGGCCGCCAATTAGGGGTTACAGGATAGTCTACAGTGTACGCTCTGTAATGACCACCTAATGCTATCATGTATATATATGCTAGCTAATGACTCTCTAATGATATCATGACTGTCTCTGTATTATGTTAAGAGGCTCCTTGCTCCAGTAATAGCCTTGCTAACTTGGTTAGCATTTCCCAGAGACTGCTAATGCTAACTAACTCACTTATGGTCCCACATGGCTGCATGTCAAATGCTATGTGTAATCATGGCGTCTGTCATGTTTGTCCATTGGAGACTGGTTTGGATTTACTCCTGTTCTGTTTCATCTTTCAGCCACATTAAAGGTTATTTTTCTTTATTTTGTATCTTTATTTATTTTCACCAAAATATTATTTTCAACTAATGTCTTATTGATGTTATATTACATTATCTCTCGAGTTAAATTAATTAATGAATTGATTAATGAAAGACTAATGTATTTATTCTCAACTGTTTTCACAGCATTAACTTTTTGACTTCAGGATTTAGGTAGGAGACGTAGGTAGGATGCAAATAATAATTTTTACTAAATATTCGCTATGTGTGTTTCTAGAATGCTGCGGAGCAACCAGATCACCTGCATTGACAACAGCACATTCACAGGTCTGAGCTCAGTACGCCTGCTGTCGCTGTATGACAACAGGATATCCAGCATCGCCCCGGGAGCGTTCTCCACCCTGCATTCCCTGTCCACCATGTGAGTTTTATCTGTGTGAATCGCTTAAAATCACTGAGATTTTTAAAGTCATCCCTGTATTTTCAACATCTTTCAATTTGTGTCACGACCTCCTACCTTTTGTGCAACTCTCTCTCTTGTATCCGTTAGCAAAAATGTTCATGTTGTTCAGGACAATATCATCAACACAGATGCTCTCTGTCAGTTTTGACTAGAAGGCTTGCATCTAAGGACATTTGTTATCAAAGCTAGGAATTCAAGCATCTGAAAACACACACACACAAGCTTGTTTTAAGCACACAAAGATGCATGCTTAATTGATGGGTAAGTTTGCTGTATGAGTTGGTAACGAGGAGAGTTCAGAAGTTTTCATTACTGTGAACATGAAAACTAGTGTTCACTTTCAGCATAGTATAAAAAAGGTAAAACTCTTACAACTATTAACCTGAGGTATGATATTTTTAGGAGGTAAGGAGGGATTTTGTGTATTACTGTGGGTGTATTTTTATTTCTTCTGTCCACTTTCCATTCCAATATCAACAATGCGAGGAATACATTTTATCAAATCAGTGAAACTCCACAATTTGATACATGTCCAAGTCAAATCAAGTCAGTGTCCTCGCATCATGACTTCTTTAATTGGAGGAGAGATGGGGCACATAGGCATGTGGGATAGATAAATAAACTATTGTAGAAACTCTGGTTTGCCCACTGGGCAGCTGATAATTGCTGTAAAGATGAGCTCAGCCTGAGCTCCTCGATGGTTTCATAATCTGAGTTGACATGATATTCTGTCATCTGTCAAACACGAAAGAAAGATGGACACTTTCCGTTTCTAAGTCCTTTGCTCTTTCCACTTCCCTTCCTGTTCTTCTGTTCTCTTTCAGACCGTTTTCACTATCTGTTTCTATTCTGAGAGCGCGTTTCCCTGTTGAGTTTGTCCATTTAATTAAAAGATTAACACATTGCAAAGGAAGACAGGGATTTAGCTTGTGAGGTCAGTTCATTACAAGGAATTGAGTAAACAGCTCATCCTTATCTGTAATAGCATGCCCTATTAATATTGTTGCACATAAAGCTGCTTTAATTTTTATTAGTGGAGCAATACAGGAAGAACCCATGTGCTGCTTGCAGATTTTGGAACACAACATCACAGTAGTATTTACATATTTGCCTTTCTACAGTGATATATAGATAATTTTAGTGCTTGAATTAGTTAAATTATGTTCAGTGCCGGGTTGTAAAAACAGGTAAGACATTTTTTGCCATTTTCCTCTTTTGAATTTTCATCTATCCATTCTCCACCGCTTATCCAGGGTCGGGTCGCGGGGGGAGCAGCAGAATTGGAAATAGCAAATCGATGGATCAATTAATTTAAAACAGGGGTCGGTGGCCATATTGCAAACATTTCACAGAACATTGTCTCAGATATTACTGAGTAACCGACAAAAGATAATTTTTCAGAGTTCATGATAAATAAAATTTTTGAGTTATAAACAGTAAAATTAAGCTGAAATAAACAGATATTTTAATGTCAATTGATATCACATTTATCTATTATGTTAGCATAGCGTTATATCTGTTTGCGTGCCACAAGAAATGTCCAAAGCAGCATTAAAATAAGCACGCTGCCTGTGCCTGCTTCCACTCTTTTCAGTTTAAATATGGGTCAACATAAATATTACATGAACTGTGCTTTAAAAAAAGCAACTAAATGCAATGAGATGATCAAAAATGAATAAAATTAGAAGATAACCTTTTCTCTCTTTTCTTTGTGGTTTTCTGACTCTGACACTTTTCTTTAACATTCACGATCTCCATTGTACAACAGAAATTGAATAAAAATAACCCATGACCTTTCCTCTACTCCCTATTCTTCTTTTTCTTCTTTTTCAATCCAAATTTATTCAGATGTGTATGACAGACCAAAAATCATTATGTTCTTTGCAGATACAAACAACAGAATTATCATCAAGATGAATAGCTGATCCTGAGTCACAATAATTTTAGGTCAATCTGAGGAAAATACATTTGGCTGCCTAGCATCTCTATGGATGGATTCATCCCTTTTTCATGACAGTATTTGCAAGGGAGATGACAGGCTCATTTAGCATTCACACAGCAAAAGTGGTTGTTATGTAACTACAACTGCAATGCATTATTTATTGAGAGTTCACTATTTTTCCCTTTTTTAACTTAACCTGATTTAATAACTTTGTTCTGTCTCTTCTATTCATTATTTCCATAGTAACCTACTATCCAACCCGTATATGTGTGATTGCCATTTGGCCTGGCTGGGTCAGTGGCTGAAGAAGACCAGGGTGGTGAGTGGAAACCCTCGCTGTCAGAAACCAGCCTTCCTGAAAGAGATCCCCATCCAGGATGTGGCTACCCCAGATTTTACGTGTGACGGTGAGCCTTCTTTTCCCTCCGCCATTACGTTAGCCTAAACGTTTGTGATTCATATTCCCTTTGGTTCATTGAAAATTCGTTGGAAATTAATAGCACATAAAACCTTACTAAAAGAGTATTAGACCCATAATTCTTTGTGTTAATCTTGACTTACTCAGCGGCAGAGGATGTGCAGCAAGCGTTGAAAATTACACTGGAGTGTCAGGGAAACAAAAAGGTCATCGCCTTAAACCCAAAACAAATGACATGTGTCGGTGGCAGCCATCTGTCCTGAGTAGATAAGACTATGAGTCAAGTGAGTGGAGGATAATTCAATGTGTCCTTGCATCATGTTTACTCCTGCCAATAACAGATGTAATTTAGCATTTTTCCCATAAGGACCTGAAAAAGGAAACTTCCGCAAGAAAATTGTTTAATGTCATATTTATTCTGAATTTAGTTTTCAGTCTATAGTTGTAACTTGTTCACAATGTGAACAGAGATCACCCTTTTATTTTATTACAGCAGCATCATAGCAATCATTACCCCTAAACGTCAAAAGGCGGAGCTTAAACAATGTTTTATTGTTTTCAGCAACTTTATTCATATCATAACCTTACAAGCCCTTGCTTAATGGTTTGGAAAAAGACTAATGTGATCACAGTTTTAATTAAACCGTCAAAATATTCATGCCAAGCGTTTCCATCATCTGATATCTTTAGCAACAGATGTGCAGATAGTCCACACACACACACACACACACACGCACACAATGTGGTATTGCAAGAACACAGAAAATCTTAACCACTGGCAATGGAGTGTTTGAAATGTATCTTAAGCAGGGTTAACCTGCTATTAATAAAAAGAAAGTAAAATCTCAAATGAAGCAGAGAAGCATAAGAAGTTGAAAAACTTAGAGAAGAGTTCCACTTTTGTTTGTTTTTTCCACAGCAAAGTACACTTAAGCAACACCAACAATTTAATCGAAGCCATGTGTAGAACACAGCTCAGACTGTACCATATATCTTTTTTTACCATAATTTTGTCTGCTTAGACTTTTGAAACTTAGCTGACAACATTGTTCAAAGACAAGGTTTGGTCCCACTTTTCTATTTATTACATTCATCTGTGAATCCCTTATTCTCCTGCTTTTAAAACACGTTTTGTTCTTTTTCTAATGTACTGTTCCCACTTCACCTCGCAGTTTCTGAAATTCATTACACTTTTTTAATTTCCTGCTGCTGAACTGCAGCCATTTACTAAAAATTAATGTTGGAAGCAACGAGCTGGGTTGGTTCAATTAAGGACACTCTAAGATGATATCAGAGCTTAATATTCGTTCCTGCTTTTGCACACACATGCATACTCAAAAGATCACTTTAGGATTCTCTCAGCCCCTCAGACATTGAATTAATTAAAACATTAAATTAATTAAGAGTCATGGGTGCCACTGTCATGAACTACATTACAAAGCATTTTGTCCTCAATATGCTGCTCTTCTCTTTTACCGTTTATATTTCAATAGGCTTGATTTTTTTAAATCAAAGACGTAGATCATCTTCAACGTGAAATCGATTGTTCTTTGGCTCAGGGCCCATCAGTTCTCAGAGGCGTGATGATATCCCGCTGACGCTCAAACAGACAAACTATCCAGCATAACCTCCTGGTAAAGCTTAAGTGTCCTCACTCTGAGGGGTGTAAATCTTATATTTGTTCTCCAAAGAATAGGCGAGATGAAACACACGCATACCCACACCGGCACATACAGTTTCATGTCCAGTCTATTTATAGTTGAGTTAAAATGGCTGTTAAGGTGCCCAGGGCCAGCTGGTGGAAAGGTAAAGTTAATTGAATTTGTGAGAGGATATTTAGCACACATTTAGATGTTAGTTCAATTAGCCAAGTGTGGAATGAGTCAGCCCCCAGCAACACCTCCCTGTGGACTCACAAGCTACACGCATAAGATTAGACACACACATTCATAACTGCGTACACTATTCCACTTACAGGCTCAGAAACACTTACACGTTCAACGTGTGGACATTAGCTCAATTAAGGAACAACCAAGCAAATGACAGAATGCCCCTAGAAAAGGCAAGGAGCTGATTAGAACAACAAACTCAGCATGTTCAGCACTTCCATACACACGTAATAAATCACCAGTTGACGACTGAATGCAGGTACAAACACTAAGCAAAGTCCAAAAATATGACTATAAACTGTTGTCTATTCTCTCCAATGTGCACACATCGTGCACACAAACCTAAATCATGGTTGGGTTATGACTGATTTAGTATTCTGTCTTCATTATCCTTCACTATGCTTGCTTTACATTTGGTGCTACTAATTTAAAGTTGTGGGCATGTTAAGTGAATAAACGGAAGACCATCTAAGCCATTAATAACACTCAGCTGTAGCCTCTGATCCTTCTTATCACTTAGTGTTGGTATGATTCCAGTCTGTAAGTGTAGCTGCTATCTGAACTTACAGGCAATACAACTCATAAGACAAAAAGGGACCAACTTATTTTGCATGCTTCAAGATTTTGTTGCTCGTGACTTAATGGGTCACATGTGTGCTTCAAATGTTATTGAGCAATCACATGTTGACAGGGTTAGGGTGAATGTTAATTACACCTTATAGACTTATATTACAAACTTCTAAAAGATCAAACACTGCTGGCAGTGATAACAACTCACCATTGATGTTGTGTCCAGTTTAAATTGGTGTTTCTGATAATGCCATTTTAAAGCTATTTCAGCATCTCAGGAAAAATTATTGTGTTTTAATTTAATTTCTTTTTTATCATATGAGGGTGTTTAAAGATACTGGCTTGCTTATGTGTCCCAAGTCAGATGGTGAAAATATTGCACATTCTTTAGGCAGCCTCGGGTAATTTCTTATGGATAATAAAGCACAGTTACAAAGTGCTGACTGTAGGCTTTTTATGATAATAGCCTTGAGCCACATTAATAGCTTGGGTTCGATGTTTGTTCGTGCCATTTTATCTCTTCCTCTGTCTTCATCCCTCCTGCATCACTTTTTCCTTTTCTTTTTCCTATGTGTTTTTCCACTTTTCTTTCTCCAGGTGCTGAGGATAATGGTTGCCTCCCTGCATCTGGTTGTCCTGACGTCTGCACGTGCTCAGATGGTGTTGTGCGATGCAGTAACAGAGGGCTCCACTCTTTGCCTAAAGGCATTCCCAAGGACACCACAGAGCTGTGAGTCAGACATACACAACAAATCCACCAGACAGAAAAAAAAGATTAGTCTACCAGCTGACACATCAACACAAACACAAATCAGAAAAAAAAATCTACTTTGTCACTGCATATTGTCCAATAACATATGAAGTGACAACACACACTTGCATAAACACAGACAGTCCCACTTTGCTGCAGTGCAATACTGATGCTTCACTTCATGCTCTGCTGCTTCAGGAAGTAGCAAATTGTTTATTTTAATACACACACAAAATACTGTACTGAATGTTTTACGAGTGTTGTTAAATATGTGCTGCTGATTTTTTTGTGCTTATGCCTGTTTGGATGCTTAGGTATGCTAATGTAAATGTATGATATCACAACACCAACAGTTTAGGGGAACTGTAAGATTGTACTCAGATTATATATATATAAAAGAGATATATATATTTTTTATCATATCTATTGGATGTTGTTAGCCTTTTTTTTGTTTTTCCTTTATGCGTCTCAGATATAAACCATTTTTATCAAAATACATATATCTTGTGCAGATATATCTTTTGTGGTCACCATCAACCAGTAGATCAATAATTAGATATCATTCACAAGGAAATCTTAAAGATGGAGTGGCACATTTGGCTTGTATTCATTATATGTAATTGCAAATTATTGCCTTAGTTGTTTATTTTATGGACAATTCTCTGTCTATTCCACATGCTGCACTCTCTAAAAGGACTTTTATCAGTCATTAAAAGTTAAGCTTGTTTGAGATCCTGAAATTAAGGAAGACCAATTAAGGACATTTCTAAGATAGTAATTAATAGAGTTGATGCAGGGAACGACAAAGTTTAGGTAATCTTAATCAAGAGCAGGAAATGTTTAAGATACTCAAGACTGAGTCTCTAACAGTAAATGTGAATTATTACACTTTCATGCACAGGTGCACAGACAACCACATGCACACTAACAAACACATATAGAAAGCTCCCAAAGTGTAAAATAGGTCCGGTCTACAGGGTCAATAGCAGTGATTAGGTATTGATTAGGCTGAAGAAGACACTCCATCATACTGTCCACATGACCTACTTATGACCTGAAAGTGACTGGAGAGGCCATTAGATCATAAAGTATGGGGGCATCTGTGTGTGCTGTAGTGTGATTGTTTTCTTCCACTTTGTCAACCAAATTCTTATGTAGACTTGTAGTGAATACTGCAAGCATCTTATAAACATTGGTGAATGTAATTTCTATGCATATTCATGCATGTATGTATGTAAAACATTTTTTAGCTTTTCTGGTAGAAACAAACACTTCATTGTATAGTACGAAGAAAAAGGGATGAAATATCATTGTGCAACCACAAAGGGTACTAAGAGGACATGGCATAATGAAATCATGGTGCTACATTTTTCGGTCTTACGATGTGTGTACATTTGAAGCATGCAAAATGTGAATAAATACACAATGAAATGGTTTGCAAATAGCAATAAATGTACGCCATGCATACCCATAAATGTCTCACTTTGATGTGAGATGAGTTATCTGTCCTATTATGAAAATAACATTGGCTTTATAAGATTTGCTAGTCTTATAATTCTGTTTTTTTAAATGTGTTTCACTTATCCTCTCAAACCTTTTGGAACTGTAGTTGAATTCATCCAGGAGAAAGGGCTTCTGTATATCTATCAGATTTTCCACCATATGGCTACAATAACGCAATAAGGATGGCAAATATAAAGAAACTAGTTATATCTAACTTCCAATAAACAGTTTATTGGACTTTGTACTTTAAGGCAAATATCATCAGCCCACTTCTCCTGTTTGCCTTTAATCTCCTCTGTCTGCCACATTTTGTGACAGACGTTTTCAGACCACATTGTTTTGTAGTGGCATTTATTCAGCCCTGAAGGCCTGTATGCGTGCAGTTGGACAACATACTAAATGAACTTGCATGTTTCCTTGCAGTTACCTGGAGGGTAATATGCTGACATCTGTGCCCAAGGAGCTGGCCGCCCTGAAGCAGCTGTCGCTGGTGTATGTAGCTCTCACATAACCTTGAACTGGATATGCATAAGCCAACATTTTTAGTTGTTCACTAAGCCTATGGTGGTTATGTAAACAGCTGCAAAAGTTTGGCATTCTTTTTTTTCTGTGTGCATTTACTCTGTGTTTGCATCCATGCAGGGACCTGAGTAACAACAGTATTAGCACATTGGCTCCGTACACCTTCAGCAACATGACACAACTAGCCACACTGTAAGTATTAAAACAAAGTCATGCTGATGTGTCAACGTATGTTGTAATGTCAGAGGGGGGATTTAATACAGGTTGTAAATGAGGAAATAAAGTATCTTTAATGAATAAACTAGATAAACTGAGTGTGCTGCAGAGCAGGTAATCAAAGAGTGCAAAGATAAATCCAAAACACAAATCCAATTAAAAGAAAAAAAACATGCTGAAGACAGAAAACATATGGGTGTGTTAACAGGAACAGAATGGGTGACAACACAGACAATAAAACAAAGAAAATCAACAAGAACAAATACTGAGAGAGCTAATGATAAAAGTCAGGCAGAATTGTTGTAAACAAAAACTTAGACAAGGTAAAACTGCCAGGAGAAAACCAAAGAGAATCACAAATAAATAAATCAGCCTGTAGGACGAACCAGAAGAGTGGCAATATGACACATGCTGTGTAGCATTTTCTTACAAAGAAGTGAACATTTACTAAAATCTAACTAAGGATAAAAGCAACCAAAAATGTCATAGATAACACACAATTTCAAAGAACTAGAAAAATGCTGAAACAAAGAAACATGGAGCGGTCAACTGCACCCAACTGGTTTTTATACACCCTCTTATTTTTATTACTTTAAAATGTGCTTTTCAATTTCCTCATGTACAACCTACATAGTACAACGGTTCTATAATTTTTGTTGAAATACAGTGTGCTGTGTGTGTCATTCAGTCCCACTGTGTCCTTCATCTTTCAGCATCCTGAGCTATAACCAGATTCGCTGTATCCCAGGCCATGCCTTTGATGGGCTCAAGTCACTACGCCTGCTGTGAGTAGCATGCCCTATCCTCTTCTGCCACTGTGAATTTAATATTCAGCACTCCCTTCTGGTAACTATATTATCACTGAGCTAAATCAGGGTTTAATCACTTCCCTGATATTGAGCCAAGTAGCATATTGAAACCCGGTCACATTCAACCAAGCGTTTTTGTCTCATGGGACTAAAAGAGAAAAAAAATGTAAATCTGTCCTTTCTTAAATACTCTGTTTCTGTTTGCATGCTCTGGCATCCTTCATGCCGTCCATCCATCCTCTCCTCCTTTTCTCTGCCTCCGCCCAGTGTTGCGTTTGATGGATCAACTTTCAGCCTCTGTCTTTCTCAGTCATCCATTTGGTTGTCCACCCTCTGTCTCGAAAACCCTCATGCATGCGCACTCACAATGTGCATGTGGATCCTGCTGTCTGACCACTCTGAAATACAAACAGCTGCAGATACATAAATCTGAACAAAACCTGAACACATCTGTGGTACACTAAACTTGGAGCACATGCAAATTAACACCTTGTACTCTCTGTCATGGAAGAACTGACTGGTTCTCTTATATGTCCCATGTTGAGTTCTATACATTTTCAAAGTCTGTGTAAAGAAGAAAACATTTGTGATCTAAGCTAGATGTATTATAGAAAATATGCTACTAGATTAGCCTTTTCTAGCCATTGGTAGTACTTCTCCATATCAGCTACTTCTTCAATCTGTCAGTGGCATATTAGAAACCTAGAAAATACCTAGAGATGACATTTGTAATTTGGTGCTATATAAATAAAATTGAACTAAATGGATTGAAGTTACCTGCGGGATTTCAACGTATTTGTACCTACCCTTACGTCTTCCACAATGGCCTTCAATTGCGATGACCTCCCATTAATTTTATATGATTTAGGCACATTAATCTAGTTTGATTGCCGTCCCAGTGTTGTTGTCTTGTGTCTTGGTGAGGTGTATTGGTCTTTCAATCCTGGCATGTCAGTTTGACGTGATCCACATATATACAAACACATTTGTGTGTGAATCATGCATGTTCTCCTCATTTGAAAGTGAATTTGAATCTTGTCGGTGTGACCATCACTCTAATTTTTTATTAAAACATGAATCAATTGATTTTCTAGTATTAACTTATTAGAACACAAAAATCACAGAAAAGAAGAAAAACTAAAAATTTCAGCAGGCATTGCAACCTGGTCTGTTAGACAAACTCTGATATGCATTAATGAGAAAGCAGCTTTAGTGACCTTAGTTATACCCCTTGAGATTCCAGCCTTGGCTTTTTTTTTCTCTAATTGATTGTCTCTTATGAGTTTGGTGATGACTTTTTATTTTTTTTTGGTTCTGTCATCCTTTCATTTTTGCTGATGTTGCCGTGGGGACTGGTCCCTTTCTGCCCCTGCATAGCAACTGGTTGCCAGGCAGTCATCACTGTCCCTTCCTCATTACCCACAGCCCCCCTTGGGACCAGACTTGTACTGGGGCTGTTAGACCACCATGCACACATGCACCACACACACACACACACACACACACACACACATATTCATAGAAACACATAAAGACAATAAGGATTGACACAAGCATATATATGTGGACAAAATCCACACTTACATCTGCATTCAAACATTTGTATTCAAACATTATGGTTGACGTTAATGCATGTACGTGCACACACCCATGCAGTTTGCCAATAGTGGTGCTTTGATAGGTGTCCCCTGCCACAGCCCTCGCCTCTAATAGACTGAGAACCTGTATCCAGCGGGCGGCATGTTGAAAATGGATACACACAGCACAAACCTACTCAACCTACTACTTTCTGACTTCTCCGGGACAAAAGTCTCAAAATCACAAACACCTCTACACAGTGAAGTCTATAAAAAAAAATTGATGCCCACACGTTAAACTTCTCAACTTTCAGTTCTTATGACACAATTCTTTCCATTCACACACAATATCCACAGTCCATTAAATCACCATATGAGAGTTTTCTGTTCCATAACTGCAGTTCAACAGTGAAAATAGACTTTTGTTTTCATCTTTCATTATCCTTCATACATTTTTCATTTATATTCCATTATAGAAATGGGTTGATTGTGTGTCTGCAACAAGGAACCACAAATACATCTGAATAATTTAGCATGCAGCCGGTCACAATGGCGTGTAAGTTTTTTAGGTTGAAAGCTCAAGCTAAAAAGAATGTGCGTCTGTAAGATCTGGATCAAAATGAACGCCTAGGTGCATATTAAGGTTCATTAGTAATTTATAAACTGTATGTAAGATGCAGCAATAATGAGCAAGCTGATTAACATTCCCACTTACGGCAAAACGTGTAATTATGAAAGCACAAGTATTTGATTAGATTAAATAACTACACAAAGAACACGATCGGTGAGTCGGAAAGCAACTTTTTAAATGCGCAGTATGGTCATTGTTGTGATGAATATTTATGTCCTCTCTTGTTCTGCACATTTCTACTTTCGCCAGGACTCTCCATGGTAATGACCTGTCAACTATCCCAGAGGGGGCTTTCAACCACCTCACTTCTCTCTCCCACCTGTAAGTAAAAGCCCATTTTCCTTTTTTCCCATTCAAAGTGGGCTCTTTTGAGAATGAGTATCTAAGAAGTAAATCTCCCTTTTGTGTCATTTCTCGTAATTGTGCACAGGGCCCTTGGTGCGAACCCTTTGTACTGTAACTGTGACTTACGCTGGCTCTCTCAGTGGGTCAAGGCTGGCTTTAAAGAGCCTGGTAAGAAATCAATATGCTATTAGATCAGCTGTAACCAAAATTTGGTGTGACCATTTACAAATATATGATGAGAGAAAAGGCAGATAAAAGCTGATAAACCATGATTCTAGGGATTGCTCGATGCACTGGACCCCCTGACATGGCTGACAGACTATTACTCACCACACCACTCAACAAATTTCAGTGTAAAGGTAAGTACACGTCTCTATTTTCTTTATTCTACCCTTCTTTCATCAATAGAGCTTTCTGTATTATGCTCTGGGATTATTCCTAAATAAAAATATTACCCTTTTTAGTAAATATTTCAAATTAATCTTTTTTTTTTTCTAAGTGGAGTTCTTAGGACTGTTAACTCCTTTCCTTGACCACTTTGAATATTTTAAACTGAACATTCCTTTTTACCTCTTTCATCTTTTATTTTCACTTCCCCCCTCGTCACCCTTTCTCTCTCTTATAGGTCCAGCGGATATAAGCCTGATGTCAAAGTGTGCCCCCTGCTTGGCAGCCCCCTGCCAAAATAATGGCACCTGCGTCTCAGATTCTGCCGGCTCGTACCGCTGCACCTGTCCATATGGATTCAAGGTGAGACACCTCAGAGACAAGGCACACATCCATCCATCCATCCATCTTCTCGACCGCTTATGTGGAGCCTATCCCAGTAGTCTATGGGCTAGAGGCGGGGCTTACCAGGCTCAACTTGTGCCTTATACACATAACTTATCTACCTGTGCGTTAAATTAAATTATGACTGCCTAAAATTGAAGGACTGATTAATCAGAGAAACATGAATGAATATTTTTTGTCTCTTTTCACTTAACTGAAATGGAAAAAACAGACTTTCTAAATAATATGCAATTAAACAATTACTTAGTTTATATCTAAGTAAATTGTAACTGAAAAGCTATTAAGTGTCCGATACTTTTGCACAATGCTGTATGTGTACACATCAGGCTACCCGGGAGTAAGCGTCATATTTCAACAAAGATCTTGTGTTTCAAAGCTCAGAAGATTATTTTGTGTACCTGTGTTTGTGTTCAAGGTCTTAAAAGATAGTCTTTTGATCGTATGTGAACATAAACCCCACAACCTTTTTGGTTTTTATAGTAGAACAAAGCATCAGAATTGCTTTTAATTAAAACATCACTTGCCAAGGTCACATACTGGGAAGCACAGACTGCAATTGTGTTTCTGTGTGTGAGCATGTACACATCTGTGTCTGTGCTTTTCAGCCTCTGCTGAGGTCCACGGGGACAAAGTTAATTAAAATGTGTTAAAGGAATCAAATAAGGAGCAACAAAGAACAAAGACAGAAGGAAAAGTGGGATGAGAAAAGGGAGACAAGGAGTGCTTGAAATGTAACTATAGGACAAAGGGAGGAAAATGGAGAGCTGGAAGAAAGAGAAGAGGATGACATGAACTAAAAAAGGCAGTATGACAGTGAGAAGGAAGGAGAAACAGCTAAAAGAGAGGACCAGCTAGGAAGATAAAGAACTTATATAAAAGAGGGATTTAACTAAACATAAATGCAATTCCTAGATGAAAAAAAGATCAGTTTGAAAGTGAAACAAGTATTAACATCTTATTTTTGTAAATTATCAAATGAAGCAGAAGCGATAGCAGCCAAAGTTAGTTTGAAACTAAAACTATGGCCATAAGGATGGGTGTGTATGAGTCTCTTTACAGCTGGATATAACTAACACTGTTCTTGTTGGTTGGGAAGCAAGGAATCAGAGGTTCAGTTTTACATGTTTGTGTTGTGTGCCTTTGCGAGTATATACATTGGTTGAGCTGCAAATTGTAAATTGGTTTAGGCGAGCAGTGAAGCAAAAGAAATAAGAGTAGAGAAATCTTTCAAAGTTGCTTGTTACACAAATGCATTCTGTTAAAACAGAAATGCATTTGATCCTCTCTGACTCTGCAAGCAATTTTCCCTTCAAAAAGTTTAAAACGCTGTTACGACATTAACTGTAATTACCTAAACTTCAGGCAGTGATGGAAAAGACCTATTTTGTTTTTTAACCGCAATTGCTGTCTGTGCTTTACATTTTTTCAATACTTTGGGACTTTAACTATATATTCTGCCTTGCCTTCTGCTGTGGTGTTGAGGCTACCGTGTAAGAACAATGAATACAGTGATCTTGGCCTGAAACGTGTATTTGTTTGAATAATGTAGGAAGAGAAGTGTCTAAAAGTACATTTTGTATGTCTTTGCTGTCCTTTCTGGTCATCCAGGGTCAAGACTGCGAAGTTACGATCAACGCCTGTATAAGCTTCCCCTGCTCTAATGGAGGAACCTGCCACATTCAGCCCGGCCATGAAGACCATTTTAGGTACAGGATGTTTATTTACAACCAACATGTCACGTAAACTTATGTTTTCGATCAAACGCAAATGATGAACAATTACAATGTGTGCAATTTGCAATTTGTTGTTTCTTTTTCTTTTAAAGCAGTAACAAGAAGACAGTTTAGTTTATATATTATTTAGTTTATTTAAATTAAGATTACAGGCAGGAGTCAGTTCTAAGAAGTAGTCGGGGAGTCCTTTTTTAGTTGTGGGTCAGATCCGATCCTTTCTATCCTGCTACCAACATTATTTTCCGATTTAATTTGAGAAACCTTGCCCTGTTTTCTCATCTCAGGGGAAAATGAACTTTACTCGGCTCACAGAAATATAGAGGATGCGATTAGAGTAGACAGCTTTGCTTCACTGAACAATGCGTTACCCAAGATAACAACTTAATTCGACCCTATGATGTCTTTTCCTGTCTCTATGTATTCAAGGGTGGAGTCTAGACAGTAACTAGAGGGGAATTTTTCAAAAGAAGAAATCCCCTTCAGGTTGCTCTTTAAACAGGTTTTTGTGTTTCCCTTCAACCACTCCTAAATAGTCTTCCATAATCCTTCATATTAATGTTCTCTTTGATAGACATTAAACAATCAGATGTGGAAAAAGCTTGCCTGCGTGCATTAAACTGAGATTTTTTTAAAAGTTTAATTTGAGAGGATTTGAGGCTCTTTACATTAAGTTTTTTCAAAAGTATTGCACGGTTAACTTATTCAATTCGGTTACATAAGATTTGGTATTCATTCAGTGAAAAACAGCTACACAGTTTGAGATGAAAGATTTTAATGAGTTTATGCAATAAATTTGTGTTCACATGAAAAGGAGCATATGGCAAATATCAGCGATTTTTCAGGATTGCCTTAGCTTTACATTCACAGCTTCTTTTTCTCGGTCACTCATGGGAGCTGCCCAACACAATCGCAGAGTTTGACTCCTGGCTACAGAGTAGCTCCATGGGAACATCAGGGGTCAAGAGCCTCCCATTACAGTCCAACCTCTCCTCGATCATCCAGGATTTTAAATCAGTTTCTCAGCTCTCGCTTGCAACGCTGTAAAATGTTTTTCAGAAGAATTGTAATGCTTTGAATATGCTTTAAATGTGTTTAGCTATTAATCATCTTGCATGTAATCCTTTTTAAACATTGACAAACATTTGTGCATAGACAAACAGACGAAACATAAGTGGGTAAAGTGCACTAACCGATTACAAATGGTAATCAAATGTTAGGGAATTAAATGGACAGACCATATGTCTTTTGTCATTCAAATAAAACATATAATTGTATTATCTAAAATCTCTGAAGAGCCAAAAAGCAGCCTTTCTACTATGATTGAATATTTTCAAAAAGATAAATCAAATTCAGTCCCCCTTAGCTAAGTGTGTGTGTGTCTGTGTATGTGTGCCATTAGGTGAATGCTTCTGTCAAGGTAATTAGGGTCTTTGCAAAGAGTCCCCCTTTGTCTAGGGTTTCTGACAAACAGCAACTGTAATTGAAAGAATTGTCATTAATATCTACCAGATTCGTCTACCACTCAACCTTCTTAACAAGGCCTTTGCCCTTTGCAAAGCTTTGATTTGAGTCTGGCCTTTAACATGGTAGCATGGTAATGCTATTATAGATCTCTTTACCCTTTACTGGTTTTAATGGTAATACCAATACAGGTGATGTATTTGAGAGATTTAGACAGAGGGAGAGAGTCAGAAAGAGAGCAAAACCAGACCCCTGTGACATTTTACTTGGGCA
>CAJRST010036666.1:4506555-4558985 GCA_907169785.1 Menidia menidia
AGATGTGAATGCTTACCGGGATATGTGGGCCAGCACTGTGAGCAGGACTATAATGACTGTTTGGAGAATAAATGTCAACATGGCGCAGAGTGTGTGGATGCTGTCAACGGCTATACCTGCGTCTGTAAAGAGGGTTTCAGGTGAGAAGCATCAAAACAGCTCTGATAGAAATATAGTCAATCTCCGAAAGACCAGACTGGGAGGACAATACAGATGGCTCTTCATAATAAGGCACTTGAGTGTTTCAACCCACTGAGTGCACGTGTGTGTTTGTGTTTGTGCGCAGCAGATGCAGCACCATGTGGTTAATTATACCAGAGACTGCTGGCGAGAGCGACACAAATTCATCACAAGGGACAGAAATGTAAAAAGGGCGAGAGAAAGTCATAAACATTCAAGAAACAAATATAAAATATTGGAGATGCAGATTTTATGATTAAATCCAAGTACAAATTCTGAGTTCTACTACATTAAGAAGGTCCAAAGAGACTGTTCACTCTGTCAAACTGAAAATGTTTCCATTCTTTCAGCAAGATTACTCACAACCAGTGTATCTTTCAAGTGCAATCCAAGGAGACAAAATTCAACAACTTTTATTAGGGGCTACAAGCACAACAGATCACTCAGTTGGAGCTTCATGAATAAGTTAACCTCTGTTTAATCTGTTTCCCCTTCAGCGGGCTCTTTTGTGAGAACCCCCCGCCAATGATCTTGCTGCAGACCAGCCCCTGCGACCAGTCTGACTGCCAGAACGGTGCCCAGTGCCTGGTGGTTGCTGGGGAGCCCATCTGCCGCTGCATGCCTGGCTTCTACGGCAATAAATGCGACAAGATGGCTACCGTTCACTTCCTGGGTCGGGATGGGTACGTGGAGCTGCCAGGCGCAAAACTGCGCCCAACTGCACATATTTCATTACAGGTGGGTTTACCCTCTGAACTCTGGTCATGCAAGTCGGGTTTACAGACCGAAGCGCAGATCCTGGAGGCCTACAAATTCTCTTGCATAGTTTATAACATTCAAAGTTATGCGCACAGTGAAATTCTCTGAGGAGCTTTTCAGAGAGCATGTTGGGCTACTTGAGTTTTTCAAATTAACCCATTAAAGCTGTGTAATGCAAAGTAAATGTCTGCTACACCCTCTGTTACCATGGCCCACTGAACACTCGTGCCCACTTGTGCCTGTGAGCACAAACACTCACTGATCGAACCAGAACATATTTTTTCTGGACACTTGAGAGTTGGATCCTAATAAAGACATATTTTCTTCCTTCTGGATAGGGAAGTGCAACTAGAGAGAAAAAAAAAAGGAGAGCAGTCTAATTGAAATTTGCCACCTGTTTGGATCCATGTGAGGATTTGTAGGTGTTAAGTGTGTTCTTGATTGTGCTCTTGCCACAAGCTTTCAATGTTAATGCCAAGGTTGTTTTATCTCTGCTGGGAGACTTGACTCAGAGGTAAGAAAGAGAAACAAAACTAAAATGTAGAAAGAAAGAGATACAACGCTTCCTAAGTCAAATTGTGATTTTTCTGTCTCTTTAAATTCTCTCATTCCTTCAAGTCTGCATTCTGTTTTGACTACACTTGTATCTCTCACACTTCTCCTGCCTCCTTTCACCTTTCCTCCCTCTCTTTGTTTCTTATACGTCTCTCTCCTTCTCTCTTTTTACCCTGCCGCACGGTCTTTATTTTCCAGCAGCTTGTTAGCAGGTGTTGACTTGGCTATGCTCCATTGACGCCAGAGTGTTAAGTGCTTGGCCCCCGTGGCCCCATTTCCACTTGCTAGTTAGTTAGCGCTTAGCAGAGCAGCCGAGCAAGTGTGACACATAGAGTGTGTGTCTGAGAAAAGAAGTCAATTTACCTGCTGTGAGGAAGTACATCGAGTAAGGTGGAAATTAACCCACCCCTTCGTTCTCTTGTCATTCATCACTGCTTTGATCATGCGATGTTACATGCAATTAAAGGTCCATTTTCAATGTCTTTTATGTATTACACGCAAACGACTTGCAGGTGAAGTTAAACTTGTTACAGAATAATGTGCTGCTGAGAATCCTCAGGTACTGACATTCATTTACATGTTTCTTTGTCCCATATAAACACTAGGCTCCAGCCCTGACACACTCACACTGATCTAACTCAGAGGCAATTTTGAATCTGTGCCATGTACGCAAGACAAAAGTTTTTCTTTGTTGATTTTGGGAATTCTCATTACATAATGTGTGATTCCACAGGGTATTATAATACCTTACATACATTTGGCAGCTTTGGAAGCTAGACCCTGCTTTGTACGCAATAAAAACTTTAGGTATTACTTATATTTTTATACCACCAAACTGCATATTGTCACTATGTAAATTTGACCATCTGTTATGTCGATGTGACTTTAAAGTGAAAGTTGTGTGTATTTTTCTAACATGTATGTTTTTTCATAACTTTAGGTGGCCACAGATAAAGACAATGGTATTCTGTTGTACAAAGAGGACCACGACCCCCTGGCGCTGGAGCTATATCAGGGACACATAAGACTCATTTATGACATCGCCAACTACCCACCAACCACTGTGTATAGGTAAGCCACACACATTAGTAAAAGGTCCTCCCTCACAGGCATACAACTGTCTTTTTCTGTCTTCCGTGTCCGTACCATGAATAAGCCAAAGATGTGTGAGACGGATATGGGATAAAGAATGGATACCATTTTGTCTCAAGGGATATAAGTCCTTATGCAAGCACTGACTGAACTGATATTGCCTGTGCAACAGGTGTATCCCTACCAGTAGTAAATCCTTACAGCGCCTTTTAAAAAACACAGAAAACTAGGACTATTTGTGCAATGATGGGCTTAATGTAAACTTCAATAAAACATGAAGTTTTTTTTTTTTTGCATTATAGAATTAATCACTGTTTTTAATCTAACTCCTTACAATCAACAGTTAAGTCATGTGGCATTTGCCTACTGGAAACTGATTCATTTGGCAGTTATAAGCTGTTAATGGCCAACCAAAATAGACATAGGCAATAGATGTCAAAATGGTTGCATTTTTTCCTACATTTACTCTCTGTGTACACAGATGCGTTCACATTTCTGTTAATACATCTGATCTGCACTTTGTCAGTCATTGTCAAGTGGATGCAGAAATATATAATTTGGGCTTTAGAAGGATAGTTTGTATGTGTTTATTCTCCATGCTGTGCATCTGACATGGTGTCGGCATTATACTTTAACAGAGAGTTGCAGCTGCTGCCATTTTTTACACGCTCTCTGCAATTAAGTATAGTTTAAATATTTGTCGAGTGCAGTTTATCATTTATAATAACATGTTTAGATAAAACTGAGCCAGGCAGATCGAGATTATTTTTCATAGCTTCCCTTTCAAGGATTCTCAGTTTAAGCCTCGGCACCGTGTCTGAGCCAAACAGTATGGATAGTAATAAGAACAATTTGCTACCCAAGTTTCTCTAGTTTAATGTCTGCTTTAGATTTGTAGTCTTCTCTACTCCTTTTCTGTGGTGTCATTCTGTTTTTCTCAGGGCTTTGGCTTGTTTATGTGGTATTTTGAAAAAATGTGTGAGCCACATCCTCAGTGTGACATGTCAGTGTTAACAATGCAGCATATTCTTAAAAAGATTTTAAAAAATAACAGGAGGAGGGGGTCATTACAAAAGACGAGGGGATTAAAAGAAGGAACAGAAATGCTGGTAGGAATAGAATTAAAACCTGGCACAGATGGGATGTGAAGGATGAAAGCGTTCATTAAGTGAAAGGACATCCAAAGGTGCAGGGTTATTAAGAGATGGATATAAAATAATAATGTATAAAATTAATGGAAATAAAGAGAGAGACAGATCAGCCCATAGGCAAAATCAAAGAGACAGAAAAATACATTTGGATTGAGTGGACCTGAGCAGATGCCTGAAATAAGATTACAACAGATAACTTGGTAGAATACATTGCCTGAGATTAAATATAACAGATAAATAGAAGCAGGCAAAATGAGAAAAACCATGAAATGTGGTGGAACAGCTAGATGGAAGGACAGGGACCAAGGGATGAAAGGGGGATGCAGTGAAAGAGGTGGAAGACGAGAGGAGAAAAGGAAACCACAGACCAAGTTAGGGAATTATCCCTGTCTGGTTTTGTTAGCCTGATGTGGGCCACGCCTGGGAGGGAGACAGACTGACTGATAGCCACAGCCCAAGAAAGACATGGGGGAAGAAATTGTAGAATGAGAAAGAGTACAGTAGCACAGGTGGGGCAAGTAAAGTGAGAGATTCAGAATCTGTCACGCAGGGGGAGACAACAAAAGAATGAAAAATGAATGCTAAAAGAGCAAGAGAAAGATACAAAGCAACATAGAAGCATGGCTGAGCATAATGCCTGGTGTTGTGCAAAGTTATGTTGAGCATTAGCAATCTGGAGGAGTCTAATCCTGAGGCTCATTTTACCACATGCTTTACTTTGAATCTACCAACATTTGATTGCATGACTATTGAAAATGACCTATCTTATCTGTCTTAATTTGTAAGTACATTGTACTCTTACTCAAACCACATGGCTCGGCAGGCAGAGCAGAACACCAGAATGGCAGCAATCTGTGCAAAGCATTTCTGGCACATGTTAAACGTGGCACTGTCTCCACATATGGAGAATCAAGGATTGTATTTCTGTTCCCAAAGGTACAGTTTTCTTAAAAGTAATCTGTAGTGTGCACAAATCCAAATTTCCACTAAATTCTCCTTTGAAAATCCTCACTAACCTTATGTTGCTCTGAAGTATTCACATATAGCAAGACTATACATTGCATGTATGAGGGTGGGCCCTGGTTTGAACCATGGATATGCAAACAATCTTTTCTGTCTGGAGTTCAAATGTTCTTTACGTGCCTAAGCTGGCTTTGTCTTCTTCAGGGTGAGGACCAAAGTAACTTTGAAACCAATGAACTGGTGTTATTCCACCACTTCTTTGGCTTAAAATGTTGTTTGCTGTGCAGTTTTAATTTGAGTGTTTTACTATCCAAAACATTATACTGGGTCAGGATTTGGTAGTTTCAACATTTTATGTCATCTGATTGGTCTCCATGATCCTGACTTCATCTTGGATATCTTATTTGATTTTAGCAAACCAGCTCAGAAAAAAAATTAAACTTAAATTAAACATAAAACCTACATTTCTAAACAGTTTTGAATTGATAAAACATTTGCACAACTACTACGTTGGTGTTTTGTCTATGTGTTGCTTCTCGAGCTACTAAAAACTCTACAGGGGATTATTATGTTTGCTTTATAAAAAGGATATGTTGACCAGGATAGAGGACAGCCAGAAGTTCAAACATATGTCATGTACACACAAGAGCATGTGATAAAGTATCGTACAGCACGCAAAAGTATCAAGAGGACATGGGAAAAAGAGCAATAACTAACATTAAGAAAAAAAAAAACAGGAAAAACAACATGTTGAAGGGGGAATGGGTCAGATTTGGGGGAAGTGACCGGAGAGAGAGAAAAAAGGTGTACAAGTCCTTCACTGTGCCCTCATTAACAGCAGATGAAAGAGGTTACGCGTGCCGAGTGTTAAATGGACATTTGTGTGAGGAAGAAGAATACAGAGCATGTGTTTGTTGTGTATTAATTCAATGCCCTTTATTAAATGTCACACTAATCTCCCATCAGGTCAAATAGTTATTCACCAGAAAGCAGAGGGAGGGATGCAGAGGTTGATTTGCCCATGAAAGGGTTGATGACTAAATAGGCTGGAAAGAGAGAAAGCAAAGAAAATTAAGAGGATGAATGGACTAAAGATGAAGAGGGTTTAAATTAATGGAAAATTATCCTTTTTATCTGTTTTGAAGAGGGTTTAAATTAATGGGAAATTATCCTTTTTCTCTGTTTTGACTCTAAAACAGAAAAATATGCTTTTCTTTTTTATTGTGTTGCAGAGATTTCTACAGGAAAGAGCAGTCACATTTCTTGCCTCCAGCTTGCACCATTTGTGATACTTTCATTTTCAAAGCATTTTGTTTGTAAAGTCACAACAAAAAAAAGCTGAATGGGAAGGTTATGCTCATGCTTTTGAGAAATGCCTTTCTAATAGATTTGCATTCCATAGATGTTAAAACAAAGTGACAGATCATCCGGCCTGATTGTGCAGCTACGCAGACAATGCTGCAATACTGTCCTATGGAAATATCAGCAAGTTTTGTTTATGCTTATTATTCAAAGTGAGAAAAAGTGTTCCTTCTATTTAGTATTTTGTTCCTATTTTTCTTTCTTTTATTGTTTTGTGTGAAAATTCAATCATGGGACAGAATAAAAACAAAAAACTACTCATTTCCACAATTAAGTACACAGCTACACACCTACTGTAACAGGAAATTTTGTTTGTGTGGCTTCCAGAACAAATTGAAAAAATTTAAATTTAAAACTCCCAGCAGACAGAATCTCTTTGTATTCAGCCTCTGATAAGCATCCATTTTTTCCACACTGTTTCTATTGCAATCCAAGGTTTTTAAAAAGCTTCTTTGCCCAGCTTTGGGTGAAAAAGGGGACTGAATGTCTGACCTGGATTAGCCTCCTTTAAACCACAGTGCAGCGGGTAAAGATACACAATCCTTGAGTATTTGAACAATATAGGTTTAAATACTAAAAGTCAACGGAGACATTTTAATACTAAATCTTATGAGGCCTGAAACAACACGTATTCATTCCTCGGGCTTGACATCAAAACATTGAGAATCAGCTCTGGAGAGGTACAAATTTAATCTGAACTGGCCAGGCTGGTTTAACGAAAGCTAAAAGAGAGGGAAGGAAAACAGCAAAGGAGCTCTCTGTTCTGCAGCTGCCATCTCAGCAATGACTAATTGAGGTTACCTCGGTAATATGGAACTGGGATGCCTGTCTGCTGAGCCTCATGTTAATCAGATTGGGCAGTTTAACACACATACTTTTCTACACATATAAATGCAAAAGCACACACACGAGGTTGTATATCTTCTCACAAACAATAAAATCAATACAAAACAGACTTAACATCCAAACAAACGCATTCAGTATGTTACGGAAATATTTGCACAAGCTTATGCACAAATGAAGCAAATGGAGTTTGCAAACATTGTATTTAAATGATGGCAGTGCATAATAAGATCTCATGTAAATGGGTCTGCACAGATGTTTCTAATCCAAATATTGTCTTTTTTTTTGTTTTAGTGTGAGATGAAGTGAATGGGTTGTAATTACATCTAGATTTGCATTTGAATTAGTTCTATGAAAAAAAATCCTGTTTTTGGTTTTAGGAAGTCCCTTATGGTTTTTATGTGTATATGCTCAGTGAGGACTGTAGACTAACAGGAAATGGATGTCCTTTGTGGGTTTGTACGAATACCATGAGTGAGGGGAACTCATAATCTGCTGTGTTTTCATATTTGTTTTATTGAATTCTTTAATGGGCTTTACACTTGGCCAACAGTGCTAGCTTCAAAGAACTTAAAATATACAGTTTAGTCAGCAGACATGCTCAGACATAATGACAGTTTATGAAAAAAAATTGAAGTATTCCATGTTGACCATTCAAAAAACAAGTTGATTAAGACCATGTGAATTCATATAGATGCATTTACATAATTTAACTTATGTAACAACATACGAATAACAAATAAAAGCAGATAAACGTTTAATTAGGGCTTCTCGTCAGTGCCCGCCTCACTAATAATTTCCCATCATGACAGACTTTAAACTCACCTGCAGGTGTTATTTGGACTTGGACACGCAATACATCCACTGCCACCTGGTGGAGCTTTCGTCTCACGACAAGTTTGTTGCTCAATGTGTGCCTGCTTTTGCAAATGCATATCAGGTGTGTATATGTGTAATGTAAAGATAAAAAGGGAGTCTTGTGTGGTAGGTAGTAGATTGCCATTCTTTACGCCAGCAGGTGATCGTTGAACTTGGCCATATCTGGGTTTCTTTGAGGACATTATTAAATTACACGGCTCCTAATGGAAACTATAAGGGGTCTGAGTTGGGTCTACAGAGTTTTTTTTTTCTTTTTCAGCTACAGTGTAGCCACAAGTCAAACTATTTCCAAAATAGGCATTTGTTGTTTTGTTTTTTCTTTCTTTTACTGGATTTTACTAATGGCAAAAAAAACATTTAAATTGTACATTTTTAAATCTAGATGCTTAGAGGTTATAAAGTTTGAATTCATACCTGTGTTCTGTTTGGGCAGAATAATGGAAAGTGGAGAACTTGGGGTCAGTCAGTGGTTCATAATAATGCCTGACTCTTTAATAGCTCCTAGCATGTCCTTGTGTGTGTTGTAACCCTGATCTCTTCTCTTCTTTGGTTTTCTCCTTTTGAGTGATCAGCACTTTCTATGCAAGCCGTACTGGCCCACCTCCAGAACTCACAGCCCTGCTCCGCTGGCTGTTAATGCAACATCACTGTAATCTGAGCACTCTATAAACAACTGTCAATCAGAGCTGACTCAAGGCTCTTTAGCTAGTTAGCCAGTAAGCGACTGCAGACAAAGGGAAGTGTTGTCTTGGTGTTTAGCTGTGGGAGTCTGTGCAGCAGACCACCAGCGGAAAGAGCAGCTTCTCTTGTTCTCCTCTGTTTTTGATGTTCTGCTAGAAATCGGGTGAATGGAGGCATAGTCAACTTTACCACCCCACCACCTACCTCTCTGTCTCCCACCCTTGTACTCTCCCCTTCTTTTGGCTTTGCCAAACCACTGTCTCTATAGCTGTCTGTCACCCCTCCAGCAAAACCACTTTGCAGAGAATCTCAGACACACACATTCTCACACTAACGCATAGTCTCTTTGGGGTCATATATGGTGCAAAAGGTCATGGACGTGTATTCTGTTAATATTTATTCATTTAAAATATGAATCAATTTCAGTAAAAAAAATATTTTTCTTTGACTGAGTTTAGATTGTGAATAGTTTACAACTTGTTTTACCCCAAAGTGCACTTATGAAATCACTCTGGGCCCTAAACCTGTATATTAAAGGACTATAACTTTAGATCAAGATCACAAACACAGACGAAATGAAGAAAATAAGTGTTTGACTTGAAATTGTTTGTAGTCTGACTTTTCCAGTTTTCATTTTTTCCCCTCTATAACTTTCTCATCTGGTATAGACCCCAGCAGTAATTTGTCATAATATGAACCACAGTAAAATCTAATTTTTCTTCCATTTGCTTATGTGTTTGTAACAGCGTCGAGTCAGTGAATGATGGCCTTTTCCACACAGTTGAGCTGTTGATTCAGAACCGCTCACTGAGCCTGGTGGTGGATAACGGTGCCCCGAAGAGCCTGGGCAAGCTACCCCGCCAGCCCTCCGTTGACCACAACACTCAGCTTTACATCGGAGGTATGCACACGCAAATAAAGTGGTAGACATATGCACGAAGCACACAATACCTTTGCTTGGCCTTTACTGCTTTTGCAATCATACAACACGCAACTATGCACACGCACTAAATCCCAGCAAGGGTTGTGGTGGGGAAGTGGAAAACTGTTTTTTTTTAAATATTGCTGAAAAGAGAGAGCAAGACAGGCCGCCGAGAACAGCGAGCCTTTTTCCCCTCAACTGCTACAGAGAAACGTTATGTTATTGTGCAATAGGAGAACTGTAATCCTGTGTTCTTGCTGGAACAATGTATTTTTCTGTATGAGCCAACTGAGAATGAAACCAGACAGCACTGGGGAGTGCCAGTCCTGCTCTCAGTATGCTACGGCTTTTCTTATTCCCATCAATTTCTTCCCATCTCTCCTCTCTCTCTAAACCCTAATTTTTCTTTCGTCCTTTTACACTTTTTGTCTTGTGTTTCGCTCCCAGGCGTACCATCCCAGGTGGTGGCCTCGGGCCTACGACTGGGCCCCGAGCGTGCCCCCCAGACTTTCAATGGCTGCATCCACAATGTTCAGATCAACTCTGAGACACAAGACTTAAGTCTTCGATACACAGGAGGAGGACGACAACAAGGGGTTCGAAGCAAGGTTATTATATACTGTATTTTTTCATTTAGCAAAATTAGGCCTTTTGTGATTATTACCAAACAAGATATAAATGTTTTTAACTTAATTGTAATATATTGTAATTATTTAAGGCTTTACAAAACCGGTGTCTCCTCTTTTGTTCTTTCAGCAGGACGATGGCATTCTGGCAGGATGTCACTCTTGTGGTGTGTGTGCACAAGGTGCTTGCAGACAGGAAGGGGAAACAGGGGTCACTTGTGACTGTCCTCCAGGACGCGGTGGGGCTCTTTGTAATGAAGTGACGGCCTCTAATCCCTGTCAGGGCAGCAGGTGAGCCAAGGCGGCCAAAGACTCATTTATATAGGCTTTTTGCTTCCATTCTACATAATTCAACAGGGGAAAAGCCTCATGTCACTACATTTATTTAACCTTCCTCTGGTGCTAGGGTCGGCTCTGACCTATTTTTAGGTTTAACACTAAAGGAACACTAGAAGTTAACCCTAGAGAAAGGTTAAAGTTTTGGCATCTAACAAAAAGGAATGTGTAGCTTCTTCTTGATATTTCACATTTTTGTGTTTTCAAATTCCTGGCTTAAGTTGTCCACAGGCTGAAATTACATTTATGCCAAAACTGCATTGTGATGCTGTTTTTAATTAAAAAAGTATATCAGCTTTTTTTAATGTTTTACTTTTTTAATGAATACTTTAATTTGTAATTTCTCACGTAAAGGATTGCCATTCTTACAAAAGCCCCCATGAGACACAGCTTTTTACTTACAATGGTAATAAAACCCTCTTTCGTCTTCCTCCAGGTGTGTTCATGGCCTGTGTTTACCAAAGGGTCAGTCTTACAGTTGCCAGTGTAACGAAGGCTATCAGGGTCAGTTCTGCGACCGACGGCAGGAACCTGCGGCCTGCAGGGGTCAGAAATGTGGACGGGGCGAGTGTCGTGTGTCAGAAGGAGGCGAACCGGCGTGCCACTGTCAGCCGGGCTACGCCGGACCGGCCTGTGACACAGGTAAAACCAAAATATACAATACGAAATCCGGTCGGTGCATAAATCCGCAGGCAAATCATTTTTCTGTGTGTGTGTGTGTGTGCATGTGCAGAGCTCAAATGCCAGGGTGAAATGGTGAGGGAGCAGCTTAAGCGCCACCAAGCCATGAGAACATGCACGTCCACCAGCAAGATACCCCGCATGGACTGCCCCAGATCCTGCCAGGCTTCAGCGCCCCCTGGTGTCTGCTGCGGCGTCACCAAAAGCCGACGGAGAAAAGTGGTTTTCCGCTGCACCGACGGCGCCTCGTACTCCGAGGAGATGGAAACCGCTCTGGAATGCGGCTGCTCCAAATGCCCGTTGTAACGGCGCAGCAGTTTGTTTTGTATCTTCTGCAACACCCACCGCTGCCGTTTTGTGAATTCGACTCATCAACGAGGCTGTCGCTCCACACTGAGGAGCACCAGCACTGCCCGATCCGTTTCCAATTCCTGTTTGACCGCTGCCTACTTGTTGCCAAGAGAAGCCAAGAACAAAACAAATAATGGGACATGTGTGCGTGATTTTTGACAGAGAGAAAATATATTGTAAGATATAAGTGAGAAACATAGAACTTATTTTTATTATGGATTTTTTCTAAGATGATAAAAGGACTGATTGTTGTTTTTAATATGTTTATTATGTAATGTGTTGCATAGTATAAAAAAGTTATTTTCTGCCTTGTAAGAAGAAACAAGTACGCGATAAAATAGTTTAACATTCCTTAAAAATTCATGAATTTATATGTATGTGTAAATCTATATAAATATCTACCATAACCAAATTAATTTTATATCTTTGAAGTGTATTTGCATGATGTTAATGTGAGCGTTGGTGTGGAAAGCTGTGGAAACAGAGATGTGAGATAAGGAGTTCCACAACAAGGAAAAGCTAACCATCTTCACTGTGTAATGGACATCATCCTCACATGCAAGTTAATACAAAAGACTCTATTGAGGGGATTTAAGAGTAAGTTTGGGTATTCCTTGCATTCTGTAAGATTGCTTTTCTGCACCGAACCTGGAGCCACATGAGGTTTGAACTGAAAAGCTGAACGACACCATTATAAATCGGGTCTTCCAATTCGAATCAGTTTTAAGGAAAATATAACTGCAAAACTCAGCCTTACGTTAGTGATGAACCGAGATTCAAAACCTATGAGAGCCAAGACAGCTCCACTTGAGGTTGGGCAAGGTGGCACCTTAAGCAAGAAAGTGTTCACACAGCATCTGAATGGCTTTATTTTTCTTTGAACTGTTTACTCTCTTTTTGAGTGGACCAGGAAGCTTTTGATTATGCCTCAGTGGGTAAAACCAAACTTGCCGTTATTGCCTTAATTACAAGTATGTCAGAGATTTGTTTGTTTATTCAGTTCATTCTCTTGTGTGAATGGTGCAAATGCATTGCTGTTAGATTTTTAACAGCGGCCATTGAGCGAACGATCACCATGTGTCTCCATGACAACACACTGAAAACTTTATGATGGTCCACATTAGTTCCCAAAGGAAGTTATGCTGAAATGAGATCCCTCAGAGCGTTTTTTCTAATCATTGTCTTTGAACACTTTAAGAAAAGTGAACAAGCACCAGGTCAAACAGCAGATGTCTTAATGATGCAACAGGTTGTTTTAGTGTGAATAGTTTGTGGTAGGAAGTACACAATAGCCTCATTTTGAATGTGAAACAGAAGTGTCAACAGCTAAGAAAAAAAAACAGTGTTTAAATTTTTTTTAAAAAGGAAAAAGAGATCCAGAAGTGCCTTACTGTTGTACACAAAAGACACCTTTCTGATCTGATTTCAGTTAAGAAACTACAACACAGCGGAAACAAAACCTCCTAAATGGTACATTGATAGTTAACTGACACTATGAAAGGTATAACAGAATCAAAAATGAATAAATAAAAAATATTACACTACTACTGTACAGTTTACTTAATACATTGTTGCTTTGTTTACAATGAATGCAAAGTTTTGAGGTTTGCAACATATCAATGCTTTCCTTATCTGTTAATCTTAAGTCTGGGCTTTATCTGCCTGTACTTTTTCTTTTTTAGATACAGAAGAAGCACTGCTAGAAAGAATTACTGTTGTGTCGGTGATTCTCTCTGATTTCACCATCTTCCCTTTTTTTTGTTGCTGGTTCTTTGCTCTTCATCACATCTTTACCTGCTGCATCCCCTCATTTTTCTCCGCACCCCCCTTATCTGGATCCTAAGGTTTTGCTTTTCGTTTTCATTGTGAGCAGAATAAAACACCTGATTTTCAAGTGATTAGTTATGGACAATAAGATATACCTTAGGCACTTCCTTTGTAAAGATCCTAGATTTGAAAACCTTTTTAATGATTCATGATCGTGATGCTTATGTTGAATGTTGAAATTAAACTACCATTGAAACAACGGTAATCTTCAGTGTCCCAGTTCTTTACATTTGAATTAAATTACTGACAATTAAAACCATGGTTCTATAATAGTTTTTAGGTTAATTTGGAGGAAGAACATATTTAAATTTATATTTGCTGGCAGCATAACAAAGTAATGATAAAATGCCAGAAATGATCAAGTATTGGTATGAAATATCAATTGAAAATGGTTAAACGTGGTAAATCAGTCTCACCGTTTCCTGCCAGACTTCAGCAGGAGAAAAAAAACTTCATTCATTTCTCATTGATGTCATTCTGGTTAACACAACTCTCACAGGGTGTCTTCAAATTTCCCTTAATGGGGACACGTTTCTAATGGCTGATAATGGATTTAAGGTCGAAGAATCTTCATCTGCTTAAACTCGTTTGAAAAAGTCAGCTCAAATGACAGAATTAAACTTTCTCCAATATTGCAGATTGCATTCAGTTCACTGTTTTTGTGTGACTGAATACACCCTGGTTCACTTTGAGGATTTTGCGGGAATTCATTCCTTTTTGAGCAGAGCAATGAGCTCAGAAGAGTACAGTGTTTAATGAATAGTGTTTCTTCTCCTCTCATGCATGGTGATAAGTCTTTCAATGATCCGTACTTGGTCTGGTACATGGACATGGTAACATTATTCCATAATAAACATACAAACCAATTAACTCTGTTGTCGTGGTTTCTAAAGTAAAGGCTTGCATGCCAGTTCGTGACATCTGGAGGTGATCTTTAGTCCAATCAAAATTTTCACAGATTGCTAATAGCATACTTTTTCCGTAACGGCTCCAAGGAACATAAATCACAAATCTATAAGAGCTGTTTGGGCTGTTTTGTTGTTAAAGCCTGTTTTAGTTATTTTTTGGCGAAATTCCTCTGTTGACACTGTTTGGAATTTTGTAAACTGAAAAGTTTTGGAACAGCTGCTGGATTTCACTTTCATCACTTTAACACAAGTGTTAGTTTATGTATGCCATGGATTAGAGATTCTGCTTTATTTCTTAGTTTCTCTTAAGAAGACCGTTTAAAACAAAGTCAATGTTTGATATGAAAGATGGTGAATGTGGCTGTGAGTGTCTGATTCACAAGAAAATTCCCTTTTAACTTTTGACTTACTTTGGCAGGTGTGACTTATAGGTCACACATACTAAAAATACCATTTCTTCTCAAACTAACCAAAGAGCTCTAAAGAATATCATCATGGTGATTCTATGCTTGATCGATTGTGTGTGTGTGTGTGTGTATATATGTATATACTTTTCATAAAACAGTTCAGTTCTTCCTTTCATTGCCTTCCTTGTTGCAATGTACAAAAGATTGAGTGTTGCTCTCTTTTCTTGCTTTGAAATTTGCAATATGTATTGATGACATTTTCTCTTTATTGTATTCTTCTATAACTATGTGTGTAATTTGTTTGTGTGTATATGTGTGATATGCACAAAACTGTTGTGCATCACCAAGAAAAGCTAACCAGCCCACATACCACAGCTAACTAAAAATGAATGTGGTTGCTGATGTGTAAGCACTTGAGGGTGTTTATCGAAAGAAAAAGATGGAGCTGCATAAGCAAAATCTCTATTTTTAATTTGATCAAAAGTTAACTTATATTTCGGAAAATGACTACAAAGACAACTTGTAATCTATCAAACAAATACATCCATCTCAAGTTTGATCAATCTACACTTCATGGAAGGTGTCTATTGTCAGTCTCTAAATCCAAGAAGTATCTCAAGTAATGACCAATTAAAGATTTAATCAGCTGCAAAAATGTAAAGTTTTTAGCTTCTCTCTTTGTTGTCTCACTATGAGCACCCTCAAATGTTTGAACACAGTAAACATATAAATGAACAAAATATATATTTTTTGTTCTGTCTGGCATTGACACATTCAACATTTTTATTATTTAGATGATTTTATTTCTGGAGGAAAGTCATTTCCCACACATTTCCCACCAGTGACACTAAGATTAATGTCTGCAGACAGAGTGACTCAGGTGGTCGGTTTGTGGTCGTATATGGTGGTTGGATGTACAGAACATGCATGGGAGGAGCTTTCACGTGACAAAGAAACAACCTAATATAAGAATGAACAACTTGCAGATGCCTCATTGTCAGAGACATTCTGCGACCCAGGTATGCCTTGTTACTTTTTCCTTTTTTTAAAATTAAGATCAGTTACCTCATACAAAAACATATTGATAGAAACTGGACTTTTTTAGGAAGCATTGATAAGAATAAAAATCAAGCAGCTTAATTCTTCATTTTTAGCTAAAGTCAAACACATCACAAGTTAAATTCAAATGGGATTCTATGTTGTGCATGGAGGTTTGCTTTAACTATCTGTAAGCACACTTACACATTATGATAACTTACCTGTCTTTCTTTGAATATCAGTTTGGTCAAAGAACTATTTGATATCACAGAATCATTAAAGTTCAAATGTTTTCTTTTCATATAAAGCTTTTTTTTATGTATTATATTATTATATCATTGCAGTTACATTGTTTTAACTTGACAATACTGATTTTTTTCTCTTTTTTTCATCATGGACCTGTTGTGGTTATCTTTTAGGTTCAGTTCAGGAAACCTCCTACTCTCCACTGCACGCTCTTTGACTGCTGTCTATCTACACCAGGTACGACACTTGCTGCTCATAAGTACTTTATAGAAAAAACTGTCCTCAGCCAACAATTGTGGACACACCAACTTATCTAGAATTAAAGGCTATATATATATATATATATATATAAACAAAACAATATTTTTCCACTGTAGGTTTCCCTTTAATGCTGTCTTTATTTTTCCATCAGGAAATCATGAGGGTCCTAATTGTTTTTGTGTTGCTGGAGGTTGTTGTGTGTACCACGGTCTTTTTGGACAAAAAGACAACCCCGCCAGGGTACAAAACCTTCCTAAAACGGCATGTCAGAGGCACCATGAATGTCCAAGAATGTGATAATGCCATGCAAAGCATAAATAAAAAAATAAAGGAATGCAAGCCGAAAAATACGTTTATTCTAAGCACCAAAGAGAAAGTGAGATCTATCTGTCAGAGTGATGGAGAGCCGGCTGAAGAAAACATGACCAAAAGCCGTGAACGATTTGAAATTATTGTGTGTAAAGTAAAAAAGGTCGGAAGGCGTGTCCCGAAGTTTCCAAATTGTAAATATACTGGGAACCAGGACAATAAAAAGGTGATTATCAAATGTGAAAAGGGTTATCCTGTGCACTATCAAGGAGACATTAAGACCTGTGAGAACTGACTTAACTCAGTGCATAAAGATGTTTCCATATATCTCTGTTCACTTTGATGTTCTGTCTGTTGAACGATAAAATCCTATGCAATTAGTACAAATGTTGTATGGCATGATTTGAATATGCATATATTGCACACATGTTTGATTGCTTGCAGTTTTCATTATTCAGTATGGTGTTAGAAACAGAAAATTGTGTAAAGAAGGACTTAAACTCTTGAGTAGTTGTTTTGTGTTGGGTTTTTACAACCAATGTTCAGATATCTAAAAAAAAAACAACTCCTCAGAGATACATATTAACCTAAAAGTTTTCCTAATTTAGGTCTGAATCAGGCATTGTAACTTTAAAGGGAAAAGAGCTGATAGCGATTCATATGTTCAGTGCAAAGTTAAGCCTTGTTCTTGAAAAAAAATTAAAAAAATAAAACCTTTACAAATTTCCTAATGTCTGCTTGTATTTCCTAAACATAAATATATGTAAAAGTAGCTCATTGCACCCAACAAATCCACAGGCAGGAAACTCTAAATAGAAGTGATAATGTGATATTGTAGACAGCCTTCTATTGGATCAGCCTCTGACATAACTGAGCACTAATATCTCAGAAAAGGTAAAACATCTTTCTTAGTATGTTCAATACAGTACGTAATGAGTTTGAAAGCTGTGGCTGTGGTCAGACAAACGGAGAAATCCCATCCCAAGTATTCAGAACCAGGGTTGGCAGATTTTTAATTTCATGACATATATTCTGTGATAATTATTTGTGTTCACTTTGAAAGATAGTAATTATATTTTATTTATGTTTGATGCATTATGTCAAAAATATATCACACCATAATTTAAAGTTTGGACTCTAGTTACAATTGAAACACATTAAAAAATACCATGAAACTTTATCAGACACAGTCTTCCAGCAATGAATCCATCAGGAAAAGGAACTAGATAATTGGATTTGAGTGTGAACAAAAGGTGGCAGCATTACAAAATGATAATAGTTATATGGTTTGTGCAGATGTCGGATATCAGAGTTAGGAAGTGAGGCAGTAACAAGGAGGGTCTACGGGCAAAACTAAGCATATATTCCCATCAGGAAAGAAATATGAAACATGTATTCAGACATACATGCATGCTATCACTCAGATTTCGGGTCTATTTAAAATGCATGTTTGATATATTTTTGGCAGGACGACAGATACCCCACACATGCACTGGGAGAACAGTAAGTATTCAAAATCAAAATTCAACACAAAGCTGTCTGTACCCCTGCTGTAAGTTCTGGCCCTTAACAGTCTGCTCTATATCATCAGACTTATTTTGAAATTTTGAAAATCCATTCAAGAGATGCATTCAATCTTAATCAAGTGTTTTGAAGCAGGAAAATGTCTAAAACCTGTAAGACATTCACCCTCAGGGAGTTTAAGATTCCTGTTTTAAATACAGTAAATCATACTGATCACTTTTGTTAAGACCACTTACTAATCTCTGAAATGGGCTCATTAGTTTCCCCACCATCAGTGCTTTTGCTGCTGCCCTGAAAGAGCTCTCACATAAGCTGAGCCCCTGTGTGTGTGTCTGTACAATTGTCCTTCTCCTGTCCCAAACCAGGTCGACTTAGTTCAAGTCGGGTTACTGGGTTTCAGGTCATCGGACTGCCGAAAAACAAATGCTCTTACTGGAAGCAAAAAGCTGTTGCAACAGACTCTTGCAAAAGCAATGCAGGTCAACCATCACCTTGTCTTCTGAAATACCAAAGTGTAAACACCAGTGGCTTCTAAAACCATTAGACCTCACCGATCAAGTTAGGCCTCCCACACCAGGCTGCTACACAACCATAAAGACACTGCACTCAGAATCAGTCTTTTAATGTGACTCAGACCACATTCGCACTTTGTTCTTTGACCTACTTGTTCTTTCTCTCTTGACTTGTTTCACATTAGAGCATTTTGATTAGAAATTGATGGCTGTTTAAACTGCGCTTGAAGGAAACGATTGAATCATTCAAAGCTAAATCAGAGATTAGACATGTTACATATGAGCCAAAGTTACTAAAGTAACTAAAGACAATGTCTTACTTAAATGAGTCGTGGCTTAGAAATTCTTCTTTACAAGAATTTTAAAAATGGCATTTTCAGTGAAATATTGAAAGAAGAAAAGGTCTATTGTGTTAACTCTAAAGTTGAAATATGGCACCTCTGACAAGAAAGTTTACGACAAACAAGCTCTGAGAATTGGATAGATGTGTGGTTGATTGTTGGTTCCAGTTAATAGTCTAGTCTTTTTACAGAAACAGAAGATATAAACTGTGCTCCTTGTTCTATTGTAAAGTATTTGTAGAATGAGCTTGTGTAAAGTTGGATTTGATATTGTTTGTAGCCTTGTTACTGTATTTACACAAAAGAGTAAATTAAACATCCCTTGCAGTTTAACAGCCTCTGACCTGAAAATCTGCCCCACTTTGTTTTATGATTAGGAACCCAAAGTCCAAACTGAATCCTATAAATAAGACAGTCCCACAGGGACTTACCACGGATCTCTGAGTCAACGATACAGGTAATTTTTATTCTTCAGTGGGTTTCGTTTATATAAACTTTTTGTTCAGTTATATGTAACATTAAACGACAATACAAAAATAAGAAGCCACATGTCTAAAAGTTTTGTATTTTATTTTATCTTAAATCTTTATCTTTGTACTTTTTCTTTACAGATCATCAAAGTCCAATTTTTTTGGAAAACGGTATGACTTTTGAATAACTGCTATTTAAGTATTGGAGTGTGATATACATTTTAAAACAATTACACATTTTCGTCTCCAGGGAATCATGAGGATCCAGTTCACATGTTTGCTTCTGCTTTCCACCACTGTTTTCTGTCAGGATACTCGTGCCCGTTATGAGAAGTTTATAAACCAGCATATCAAAGCTGACATGACAGCTGACCGATGTAATTCTGTAATCACTCAAAAACGGATCACCATAACCGACACCAATGACTGCAAACCGACCAACACCTTTATCAGAGCCACCACCAACCTTGTGAAACAAATCTGTCTACAAGCAGGAGAGCCCTACGGCACCATGAGAAAAAGTCTTCTGCCTTTCGACATTGTTGTTTGTAAGCTGAGAAACGAAGGGGCCAAGCGTCCACGCTGTGATTACAGAGGCCAAACGCGGACCAGGAGAATCGCAATCAATTGTTTGGATGGCTTTCCTGTGCACTTTGACAGAGATATTGTACACTTTGAAAACTGATTTTCTGCTCTGCCTTTCACTTTCTTGTTAATTAAAAATAGTCTTGGCAAATTAGTTTTTGGTTTTGTGGTCATGTTGTATAAAATAATGTGCAAACCCGCAAACACAGACATAAAAGTATATAGATATCGATATAAAGTTATCTATATTTATTCATATTTATTATAACACGGTCCTACCTCGATCCCTGGATAGGGAACATTTCCCAGCTTCATGACTTTGTTTCTCTAAGCCTTATCACCATGTCCTAAATGTATCACATGTGTCCTACAAGAAATAGCTGCGTGCTTTAGAATTTAAACTGCCATTAAAGTGAAATGAATGATGAAAAGTTTGGAGTGTACTATTATCAAGGCTTTGCGATCAGGGAAAATTAACTTTGATCAACTGGGATCAATTCTAATGCATCTGCTGACTTAGGCAAAACCAAGGGCCTCCACAAACAAATTAAATGAGCTTCATGAAGGCACAAGAGTGTTAGCGTAGAAATACGAACAAATCATGGAATTTTGTGAAAAGTATCTTCTAAAACTTTGGCTGAATTTGAAAACGTTAGTTTGTTTTTTCATAGCTGTTTAACAGAATAATAACATTTTTCTTTAAAATGCCTTGCAGACATTTTCATGGAATAACTGACATAGCCAGAAGATGGCAGCAGCGTGAAGCCATGCATGATCACATCATTTTGGGAACTTTGTCTCGCTGGCAGATGGACAGAAAAATTAATCCTATTTTAAACCTTACCCTCTATAATTTTTTTTTAAAAAGCATCAATTGTATCCAAAATGCAATTTGCATTAAGACTACCACTTTTTCTATCAGTTTAGCAAAGTTTCTGAAAACCTGGGTGACGACATTGACAACCTGCCTGCAGTATTGACATACTCTGACTGTATTGCATCAGACTTTAAGTCACATCCTGTTTATTGATGAAAAAACAATCCAAAGCATGCTTAGATCAGCTGCCAAGAATGAATACATGGGTGTCCTTCTCTCCTAAAACTTCTATGAACCAAAAACACTTTTTATTGAAATTCTCTATTCTTCTCACGCTCTGTCATTTTGAAAGAGTTAAATTGATACCCATCAGTGTTTCCTCCTGTAGAGTTTAATAAAATTAAAATTACACATTTATAAAACTGAAACTGAAACTAAAATTGGAATTTTTAACAACTGAAAATGACCTTGAATCTATAAGATTGGCTTAAAACTAGAAAGTTCTAAAGAAAATGAACAAACTCAAAAACTGTTGTTAAACCAAGGTAAAATGATACTTTTCATGTAATCTTAGCCCTCGTGCTTTGCCATCATAACTGTCCATAGCAGATGAGAGAACATGAGAGGCTGTAAACCAAAAAGCTCTGTTCTCAAACACCGATTGAATACATTTAATGTTTCTACTCTGCACAGTGCGGAGGTGTAACAACTCTGAAGCAAATAAATGTTTTTCATTTTTTGATACATCTTTACTTCCATGTATCAGAAAAAATGTCTCTTCCCACCACACAGTGGCAGCAGTGCAAAGGAAAAGTGCCTCCATTTAATGCATTTCTGGATCAAAACACGGACACTCATTTGATCATTGCTGCTTTGACATATTTAATGATAACTCAACTTTCTGTTCTTTGGTACAAAATAATAAAGCTGTGCAAAAAGATTATTTCTCTTGGGTTTGATAGGGTCTTTTTATTTTTAGAAGCAGTGGATGATACTGAACTCAGACCTTTGCATGGCATGATGAATATGGATAATTAATTTTCCTGCTCAAGTTTGTGATTGTTATTGGGTCAGGTTTTGCCCAGGACAACTACAATATGGAATTCTTCCAATAAAATCAGTTTTTATCATTAATTAGAATACTTTACATCTAACATCGTCACGTTGATGCTTCTGGCTGCACCTTCAGAGGTTTGGTGAACATAAAAAGCTTTTTTTCTGCACCCCAAGACATTATGAGTTAGCCATTGTTAAAAATGACATAAAAAAAACAGAAATTGTTGTGTCTTGCGGTGAACTTTTGACTTGCTGACTGAAACTGAAAGTTAGAGAGTGTGTTAAGCTTTGTTTAAAATGATGACCTAATGCATATTGGAGAGACCATTTGAACTTTGTTACAGTTACCAGAAAGACCAATTAAAAAGTTTTGAAGTAGTCCCCTCCCATTTCCTTATTTCCTCCCATTTTAATGCCACAGTGAGATTAATCCTTTTGTTTAACAGATGTCTCCAGTGAATTGACAGGACAATGTTGTTTTTGTTTTGTGTTCTTCTTGTGGTTCCATGCGGACGTGAGTATGATGACAAGCTTCTCTAATATTTCAGCAGTGTTGAACAGTATAGATATAAAATGAATAATTGGATTTGCAGGATGCATGGATTGCAAGAGCTTTGCATCAAAGACGGCCCATGTCGGAGACGATGTCACGCTCAAATGCGGCCGAGAATCATCATCAGTAGGATACTTATTTTGGATGAAACTTGTGGTTGGAAGCCTGCCTGAAATCTTGGGAGCAGCATACACATTTTCAAACGGCGTTGTGAAAACTCCTCCAGGAATTACTGCCGAAATAGAACGTGGAACATTTGTTCTTCGTATAACCAAAGCAAAGCTGAGCGACAATGCCATCTATTACTGTGAAGAAATTATCGAACTGCAGAAGAGATCTCTGAATATTACTTTTCTCAGAGTCAAAGGTGCAGTAAATGGAAAAATGAATAACTTAATCATAGCGTTGACCATGCTGATCATGATGCAATGTCTATTGAAATGAGAAGATAACCAAAGACTCTCCTCCTCTTTTAGAACAAAAAGATCCATTACCCTCGACCACCCCAGAGCCTCCAGCTGTCCCGGTCCAGCCAGGGGACTCTGACACTGTCCAGTGTTCAATTCTTTCTGAAAATAACAGTAAAATGTGTCCAGAATTTCATAAGCTGTGTGTGTTCCAAACCAAATCTGGTGAATCTCAGGCCACTGGGATGTGTAGTCATGACCAGAGTGGTGCTGAGAAAAACTTGACTCAAAAATGTCTTTGCAACTTCTCTCTGAGCAACATCAGCACCTCTGACTTTGGGATTTATTACTGTACTGGGGTCACATTAGAGCAGATGTGTTTTGGAAATGGAACAAAAATGGATGCGGAAGGTAAACCCTCATTTGCTTGAATCAATTTAACACTTTGCATGCCTAATGTCGGGTTACAACAACCCTGATCCAAAATTATTCTCTGATCTGATGTTTTATCATCTTCTAAAGCACAATTAGATTAACAATCATCTTTTAATAACACATTACCCTTTTTTCCTTTTTCTATAGCCTCCCGCCCTTTATCTGAATCCCCCACTACCACTGTGGTTCTGTTTTTATTGTGTGGTGCCTTGGCCGTGAGTTTAACTGTTATTGCTCTACTGATTTACACCATCAGGAAAAAGAACAAATGTGAGTGTTGCGAAGGTATAAAACACCAGTTTAAGAAAACAGTTATCTGTTTTTTTTCTCCTTTGGAATATTCGCTGCTGATTCTAATTCAGAATTTGTATTCTATAATGCAGGTGAAGTTTCTGCTGAAAACATTACTGGTCAACAAAATGAACAGGTAAGTTGATGTAAATATTTTACTGATAAATGAATGGGGTAATTAAACATGTTCTAATATTTTCGTCCTATTGCTACAGGCGGAAGAAGGTGATTTGGTTTATACTGTGGCACATTTCACAAAGAAGAAAACTGGTCAAAGAGCAAGAGAGCAAGAGACTACAATCTACAGTAATGTCAGAGCTTTGAGGTATGAATAGCTATTTACCAACTACGTTTGGATTCACATCTTTGATTCACATTAAGAAAATGGAAATGGAAATTATAACAAATGTAAGATATGTGCCTGAGGTCCGTGCCATGTATGACTCGAACATTGAGATGAAAGAGACAATGCTCAGTAAGGAAAAGATACAAAAATATCAACCATGTTTTACTGACGAGTGTTTTCCAAGATTTGATATGATATTCTTGAAGAAGAGCCAGAATTATTCTTGTATATGGATAACAGCTGTTGTAGTTTTGATTCACTTTGCGATTTGTCTCCAGTGTTCTTTTAGTTGATGGGAGCAGTTTGACTTTCAGTTTTGTTTCTGTTGTGAATGGAAACTTTGTGCTGAAGGAGTTTATTATGGTATATAATTTTGTATATAATATGTCATTAATATAATATTATATATAATAATATAATATCAAAACACAGCATGTATGGAAAATGCTGATTGTTGACTTTTTAAAGTGTTGCTGAAAGTATATGGGAGCTTTATCATTCACTTTAAATATCACTGCTTGCTACAGTTTAAAGTTTGAGTATGATTTTGATTAATTTTATGTGCTTTTAGGTCAGCCAAAATATATTTAGGTCTGCAAAACATTACTGTTGGAAGACCTTCAAAATAATTTACTCTGCAAGTACAAGATTTCTTGTGCTTATTTCATATTTTGCATGATGTAAATCGTAATCGTAAAACAATGTAATTAAGGAAGTCACGCACATTTAGTAAAGGAAACATTTTCTTGTTTTTTTAGAGGTAAATTACAAAAGTAAATGTTAAAGGTATTCAATTAATTCATCACTGGTTCTTCAAGACCTTTCAAAAAGGTACTTTGAAGTACTTTGAGTAGTCCGTTTTGCAGAATACAGTCAGAAAAACATTAGTTTTTTATTATCCATCTCAAACCTGTCATTACAGTATTCATCATTCCACATTTGAGATCAAAACTGTTCATTGCAAAAGTTAAAAATTCCACAAAAAAGCTCTCTTTCAAACCACAAAAGAAGAGAATTGAATTATTATGGATGAGAAAAAATTATGTATTTTGTACTTCTCATGACCCTCTGTGATTAGCTTAAACTTGTCAGGAAAACTTCTCATTCTGACAATGAAGGCCGACCTCTTGCCACTCCACCATGAGACATTAATTACATAAGGACCGTGTACAATCAAGTTTTAAAATGACAAAAAATAACAAATATAATTCTAGCATTGTGTAAATATTATTTTTCTACTTGTATTCTGCCTTTTGTGCTACCTGGACTTCTACATTTTCTGAATTTGTTGTGACACAGAGTTTCTGTTTTTGTTCCTGTATGCTTTTTTCATCAATAAAGTTATTGACTTGACTTTTGTTTTTTTGAGCAATTAACAGAGCACTTAATTTGCCTAAGTATTGGCCAGGGGTGCTACCTTTCCTTACCCCTGGAGCTGGGCATCAATTCTCCCATCACACAGACAATGAATACCAGAGAAGTCTACAGTAGATGTTTGTGGAAAGTCTAGAATAATGCTTTACTGAGCAGAACGGAAGTTGTTAAAAAAAACAGGATTTGGTGGTGGCCTATTTTAATCGCCTACAAAACCAAAAATGCCTGCACAACAGGAAACGCAGTTACGACATCTTCTAACGAGTGTCCATATCAGTCAGACAAATCTCATCCACCTCACACCGCCAACTGAACCATCTGCACCATCGAAATGTTGCGTCTTCATATCATATTCATGCTCGTTCATCAGGGATGTAAGTCCAGACCTTTCTCCAAGTTTTTCACTTGAGTGCTTTTTAGCATCCTCAACTTTTAATGTGTTAAAAAATAATGTTGGTGAGAGAACAGTACTTTTCTTTAAAAGCTACAGTACTTTTCTTTAAAAGCTACATTTTAGTGTTGCTGTGGTTATGCATTAATAAATATGCATTCAAAAAAATAATTTCTTCAAATTACCTTGTGTAATCATGTCTTGATATTTACTCAATATTAATTGCTTATTGGCGTTTGTTATTCTTTTGATACAGACTCGATGATCTCGGTGATGACAGCTCAATATGGTGAAGCGGTTACCTTTAAATGTTTGCTCCCCACTTATGAGAATAATAACAGCCGTATCAAGTGGTACAAGCAGAGTGTTGGTGATACACTTACATTAATCACCACACTGATGACAAATACTATCGAGCCTGCATTTGAAAAAGGATTTTCACCCTCACGGTTTAGTGCAAAATGCACTACTGGTGTGTGCACTCTGACCATTGCGAAGACAGAGCCAGAAGATGAGGCACTGTATCACTGTGGAACCTTTTCTTGGAGGTCCGATCGTTGGACTGGGACCTATTTATCTTTAAAAGGTAAGGCGCGTGTGTTTAATTGGCTAGTTTTTGAAGTTATAGTGTTCAACAACAGTCTTTTCCTACTTTTTTCTCTGTCTCTAAATCATTTTTACTGTTTTTTTTCTTACTTTGCCTTTTTTTGTTTTGTAGAAAACGACAAGCGAGCAAGAAAGTATACAGTTGTTCAGTGGCCAGGGATTTCAGAATCTGTTCAGCCTGGAAAAAATATGACTCTTCAATGTTCAATCCATCGTCATTCTGAGGATTCCTCCTGTCCACATGAGCACAGGGTGCACTGGTTTGCGGTCAGATCGGATCAGTCTCTGGGCAACGTCATTTACACCAGTGGAAATGGACCACATAAATCTGAATGCAAACCTGAGTCAAAAAGCTGTGTGTATCACTTCTCTAAGAACATCAGCTCGTCTGATGATGGGACTTACTACTGTGCTCTGGCCACATGCGGAGAGATATTATTTGGAGATGGAACAAAGCTAGACATACAGAGTAAGTTTGGGATGTGGTAAGTATTAAAGTCAGGACATTATATCACGTTTATTCAGATTCCTTTTTGTGTTTTAAGAACTTACAATATAGTTTTAAAAATGTGTTTGTTTGTTAGTTTTGATAGGGAAAAAATAATGAATAAGGATTAAGTAAGAAATTATTTTCAAATAGAAGTATTATAAGAAGATGTATTACTAACAAATGTTAACTTTTGTTGATTTTTTATATGGCAGGTACCAAGTTGGTCTCTGAGGTTTTCCAGATGGGAAATCAAATCACCTTTCTGTTCTTTGCGGTGTTGGCAACATGTGTGCCGGTTATACTCATCATGAAGAAAAACACATGGGATTCCTGCAATGGTGACGGATCCTATCTCGGAATTGATCATTTATATCCCTTTAATGCAACAATAATACCAAAGCTTTCTGATTTCTATTTCTATCCATTGACTGTTTTTGTCATTTCACTGCAGCTTTGTTTCTGCGAGAAAGTGTTGAAGAACGGAATGTCAGGGTAAGATTAGAGTGAAAGTATTGAAATAAAACATGAGTGTTGGTAAGGTGCATTCATTTTTCTTTAAATCTTTCCAGAAAGAAGAGAACAAATGGATTTACTCTACGGCTGTCTTTGAGGTTATAAAAACTTCAGAAAAATTGAAGAGAAAGTGAACATCTATTCTGCTTTTGGAGTGGACTGGCAAGTCGTCACCTGGGTTATTTGCATCAGCCTATAACACGCTCTGGGAAAAAAGGAAGAAGAAAACATGGTCTTGCTCTTGCGATTCCGCCCAATGGGTTACCGGTTTCTGTTTGGAGGTTCCAGGTAGCAGTGTAGTTATTGTCAAGTTTCATGTTTTATACATTTTTTAACGAGTCATGGCATTGACTCATTCTGAGGGACAAAATGTTGCCCCTGTGGCCAAATCTTTACTTATCTATTGTCAAAATGATCAGTAAATGAATTCATGTCTTTTTGGATGGAGATGTTTCTTTATATTTTCTTTATTTCTATATTTCTTTATGTATTTTTTATTTCTTTCTTTTGCTGGCCAATAAATTACTTAAACAACAATATTTGTTGTTTTCACATTTTTTTACATGGACAAAAAATGATTGAATTTGTTGAATATCTTTTGATTTAAATAATAGTCTAGTGCACACAAAGTGTTAAAACATCTCTGTATAGTTTTAATTCTCATCATAGGTGGGAGTTGGAAAGAAGAAGAACTAAAAGACTTAAGATTTTACTTTGACATCTTCTCCCTCATCACAAATAAAAACTGTTGCAGTTTCCTCCCTGCAGTCCTCTTATGACTGTCTCTGTCCATTTCTCGCTTTTGATATCACTTTACACTGAACATGCAGGACATTGAAATTTGGACACGGATTAAAATCTATTATTCAAGACCAGTTACATCAGCTTCTGTACAGTACAATTTACTCTGTATTAATGCCTTTACGTCATCAAAACTTTCACAGAGCAGCTAAACTGTCTTTTCCGTACTCTATGTGTTATATTTGGATTTTTGATTACTTCAGATAAATATGAAAATTAATTATTCTTGCAATCACTGATCGAAACAGCCTTTTAATTTCAACAAAATCTCCAAACAGAAAATAAACAGAAATATTGGCTTCAATGTTACTGTATAGTACAATATAAAACAATATTTGATAGCTTAGTCTCATCGCTATCAAGTCGATATGGCATTGATTCACAAACATTGTTCTGCCTGCAGTGACAGCTGTGTATGGCTTTGGACTTTTTCTCTGACACCACTATACACACACTCTGCATGGTCTCTCCTCTTGTTGCTGTGTGTGATGTTTTTTCTGGAAAAACTGAGTGCTGTATAGCTCAGTGCATATTCATCTTTGTCCTGTAGTAACATAAAAAAAGCTTGTTAATGGCCAACATTTAGCAAATTATACAATAAAGATAAAAAAAGATGTACTTTACTATGGTTTTAAGACTTTAGAATACTGTGTAGAGCCAAATGTGTACACAAAATGGAAGAGAAGAAAAGAGTCACGGTATATAATTGAAATAGTTACCAAATAACTCGATCGGTCTTCAGTCAAAACATCATTTCTTAGACAAGGAGAAACCCTGATTCCTGTTAAAAGGAGCACAGAATTTGAGATATACTCTGTAAACATGTCGGCCATTAAAGAATGAACAAAATGAGGATTCTACTGCACGTGCTATGAAACAATGGTAAAGTCATAAACAAATCAAAAATCTGTTTAAAAGTATTTGAATGATCAACCTTTGTGATGCTCACCCGCTCGCTCTCTATTTATGTAGAAAAGAAGAAAGACAATCACGATCACACAACAGACTAGGAGTCCTCCAAGGACACAAATCAGCAGGCCTGGTTTTGTTCCTGCAGAAAAACATATCAAGACATAATTTTCTACTTTTTATAAACACATTATAGTTAAGACATTAAAATGTCAATTTCCTAATGTAAATATTCTTGTATTTTAGTTTCCTCACATTTTCACCTCTTATTTCACCTCTTATCTTAATTTATTGAAATTTTAAAACAAAATATTGATAATAAATTTCCTTAAACAGAAACGCAAAGGATATATGAGACTGTATATACATACGTGTGTCCACTTGGGTTCCTTTACCGAACAGTATGTCTCCACAAGTAACTACAGCACAGTAGTAGGTCCCAGCGTCAGATGAGTCCTGCAATGTTCTGGAAAAACTGTACACACACTTTCTCCCGAAGTCGTCATCAGTGCTGTTGTTGTTTCGGTAAATAAAACTGGGTTGGGATTTTCCTGACCCAGCTCGGAACCAGTGGACACTGTTGCTACCTGGACACTTCACGGGACTTTGGTTTTTTTGGGAGAGCAGTGAACAGTGGAGTGTGACAGAGTCTCCCTCCCAGACTGCGGCCCTGTCAGGGGTTTGATCCACATAAACAGCTGTCTGCTGATCATCATCTGTAGAACATTTCAAGGTTTGATAAGAGGCGAATGCACTAAATGATTTATAGATTCCATAAGATTGTTGAAACATTTTGCATGTTACCTTTTACAGCTAAGTAAAATCCGTCGATGAAGGTTTGTAAATATTCTGTTCCACTTTGACAGAAGTATAGGGCTTCATCCTCTTTGTCCACAAAAGAGATGGTAAGTGACCATGTACCATTTGCTTTTTGGACTTGGTAACGTTGGTCTCTGAATGGCTCAGTTTTCTCTAATTTGGCATAAACTCCTGAGGCAATGGTTTGAGACATTTTTCCCAGAGCCTGTTTGTACCAATGAAGGAATCTATTTTTTTTAAGAATTGAACATCTGAAAGTAACATTGGCACCAAGTTCAAGTTCGGTCAGAGTTATATGACGAGGGACCTCTTCAGTCTGAATCAGGCCTAAAGACAAAAGAAAGCAACTTTTACAGTAATACAGAGAAAACTTAATGAAAAATGTAAATATATTTCCTAAGAAAATTTTTTGTGGATCTTTAGCATCTTCGTTAATCAAAAACTGCATCAGCTATGTGCTGCTGAAAAGTGGTGTTGTCAAAAGAGATTAAGTGAAAATGCACTTACAGATTGAACTGAGAATGATCAAAACAGTCAGACCTTCAGACATTGTTGTCCCGAGCTCCCTACGTCTTCCTACGAACTGATATGTTAGATCATTATGTGTTAAAGCTTTGTTTTGCAAAGTAAAGACAAGCTGATTGGTTGAAATGTAAATGAGCATCCGCCTACACTGACACACACACAACTCTATTTCCAGAGCAGCAAAGGATTATTCAGTCTGCTTTGTTTGATGTACATTCTGATAATTTAGGTCCGATGCTTGTCATTTAATTGCTGTTATTCCAATAAACACAATTTTAGATTCATGCAAATATAATAATCTCTAAATACATTCTATACAATAAACCACAATGTGAAATAATAAAGGTAATGGACTTGTAAAACGTACAAAAACTGCAGACGATTATTTGTAATAAGGAATAAATAATAAAAAGATCCTACATTCCTAATTACAATCTGCTTTTTGCAGACTCCAGTGTTTCTTCAGCCAGCATCGTGATGTCACCATCTGAATCCTTTTTCAATTTCCAGGTCTGAATCCAGTTCTCTGCCTGTTAAAAGGGAGTTTTATAGCACGTCCTGCTTTCAGTAACTTTCTGCACACATGTTCACTGAGGATTTGAGTACTTGAGTTGTCCACTGGTCAGCCACGACATCATATATAGCCTTACCCTGTTTGCTCTATGATTCATGATACATCTGAAGCCGCACTCTGTTTCTTGGTCAGCAGGACGACGTGTTGATACTCATCATTCTGTGGAAAAAAGCAGACAAACCAGGTGAAATGCTGTCATGCTGCAGACTGGCCAGCACAGTTGTCTTAAATCAAACCATAGTCCCTTCAAACTCTTTTAAAGATGATGTGCCAAATGAGAGGATGATGTCTTTTACTTTGCCAGGAGATGCCAGTGCAGAGAGGGTTTGTGGTTTTTGTTGTGTCTATGTTTCTTCATCACCAGTGACAGCCTTCCATTTTAGAGACACACTGCCAAATGGTACAATCCTAAAAATACAGATTTTTTTTGCCTGTAGAAAAATATCTAAAATGAACACTCTTAATGCATCTTCTACTGTTGGCTCATAAGCTTCCCTGAAACCACAAGTGGTGTCTATACTGAGAGGCAAGCTGTGGTTAGCCAGTTCTCCGCCCTTTGACCAGCTTTTTAAGTTGTTTCCTGTCAATTTTTTTTACTCAAGACATCAGCCGGAAGTACAGGGAATCTGAAACTACAAGAAGGCAGAGAAAAGAAAACGCCTCGTAGGGCTGATTTATTTTATCCGGCATGTAGTTATAAAGTAGCAGAATTATATAGTAAGCATTTATACAATCATCACTCATTTAAAAACCTTCTTTAAAATGCTGGATCTGCAAAAACATTAGTGTCCAAACTATAAGTGGGTGTCAGACTCAATACAGATTTTCACTTTGACTCACGTTTTTTTCTTCTGTGGGAGGAAGTGCAAACGCTCCCCCAACAACAGCGGCCGATCTTTCCTCCAAGCTCAAGTAAACACATTTAAATACTGCCAGATTACATTTTTGATGTGCAGTCTAAAAGTTGGGGGACATTTTTCCCCAGCAAAATCGTGATATTCGGTAATTTAGTTTTCCCCTCAATGCCGTAGTACAGCTGAAAAATAAAGACACAGCTTCTGATTTGATGATTGAAAACATAGATTTTGCTGACAGTCGCCTATTCTTCATCAGATGCCAATGAAGAAACTATGGAGAAATGTGATGAAGACATATTGGAATGCTTCCAAACCAGCCACCTGGAAAATTGGGAAAAGACATGGAAAAGTCACAAAAGTGTTTTTTTTTTAATGTAAACCATTATACTTTCTCATCTGGTTAAATTGTTTACTGTTGTTGTGATTATTGAAGGCCCCCTATCCAGGGAATTGCGGTTATGATGTGCTGTATCATTCAGGTATGTTATGTGTTCAACAATAAGACTGGATTATTCTTCCTCATCTGAACCACCTTGTTTAGACTTAGACTTAGACTGAACTTTATTGATCCCTTGGGAAGACTCCCTCAGGAAATTAAGGTTACCAGAAGATACTGGAGAGGCAGCCGTCTACACAGCGCCAGACAAAGATCTATGAACTTATCTTTACTATTGTTAGCCCAATTCTTTAGGCCTGGAGACATTTTGTTTTGTTTTGAATATTCAATACAAGGCTCTTCTCAAGAAAGTTGACAATACTGTTATATGAATTCAAAATGATGGTTAAAAGAGCTAACAAATGTTACTGGAGAATTCTAGCTCACTTATTCATTAAATCTTGCTAATCTGAATTTGATCTACCATGAAAGCTGAAAGTTAGCAGCATTTCGAGGTTCTTACAGCACTATAGCTTGAGTATTATAAGATGCATGTGTCCCTGTCAGACATTTGGTCACCTGCCCGACAAAAAATGGCAGAGATATTATTTTACATGAATTATGAAGTTTTTATCCAACAACAGTCATGTTAACACCAAATACATCATTTTCAAATTACTTTTCCTTGTTTCGCTGTCTAATTTAAGTTATGTTTTACACTGATTGTGTGTTCTGGTCTTTCTTACCCAGTCACACATATTGACGTTTTGTCACATACCATAGGACCCTAACCATTGATACTAAGTAAAGATCAACAGTGATTAAGGAAACCAAATATAACCCACCACTATGAGATGAAACACATTCTGGTGTTGTTGTTTATTGCTTAAGTGGGAAAGTTCTGGTTTATATGTTTCCGCTGCTTTGGTGAAGTGACATACAAACACAACAGGCCAATCAGACATCTTTAAAAGTGGTCCCTCCCATTCTATCGAAGTACATTAAAGGAAATCATCTTATAATGTATCTTAACTGCAGAAAAAAGATCAGAGAATGTGGATCGTGTTTTATCTACTGCTGCTGGTCCAAGCTGGGTGTAAGTAGATGAATGAAATTATCGTCCTCTTAGATGTCGTTTGAAAGTGATTCTTCTTATGATAATAGAATATATATAAAATATTTGTTTAAGATCTTTGTTTAGTTTGTTTAGTTAGCATTCTTTGTTCTATTTGTTTTCCAGGGTGCACATATGAAAAAAACTTTGTGACTACGACGGCTGGTGTTGGAGAAAATGTGATCCTAACATGTAACTACGACGAACCTAGAGGCATAGCTACTTTTTATTGGATCAGAGTTGTCTCTGGGACCATGCCTGAAATCATGGGGAGAGGATTTAACTTTGATTATGTTGATCCAATAGTGATTTCTCGTGTTACAACCAATCAAGAACCAAGAAGATTTGTTCTCAATATTACAAATGTGAACCTGAGTGACACAGCATTTTACTATTGTCTGATATCGCAACAACGGAAAATTAGTTTTCTAAAAGGAACATTTCTACGAATTACAGGTAAATCTAAAACCATAAAGTACCAAAAACTATGGATACTGAAAATAAAGTTGAGTTTCAATTATTGTTATGTCAATCATGGTTATTTAAACCCGGAAATATCTTTCTCCAGGTCCAGAACCAGATTTTACTGACGTCATTCAGAATAATCCATCTGTAGCAATTCATGCAGGAAACTCTGTTTCTTTGAATTGCTCGGTCCTCTTTGATTCAGAGAAGAAAACATGTCCAGAAGAACACAGGGTTTTCTGGTTCAGAGTCGCATCGGATAAATCCCAGCACACATTCCTTTATGGCCAGAGTGAAGGTGGTGGTGAATGTGTGAGGAGTCCTGAGAATCAGTCTCCCCAGAGCTGTGTGTACAGCTTCTTTAAGGGCAACGTCACCTCCACTGATGCTGGAACTTACTACTGTGCAGTGGCTGCATGTGGGAGGATAGTTTTTGGAAATGGATCTAAGGTCAACATTGAAGGTGACAAACATCACATTTTTATCACAATCTCTTTTTTTTATTATATTGAACCTGTATCTAAATGTATATGGTAATTAACTTACATGTATTTGATGTTTCAGTTGTCGGCACATATGATGCAGAGAAGACCAATAAGCTTCTTTATTTGCTCTGTGCTGCTTTGGCTGTGAGTCTGATTGTTACCTCGTTCCTTCTTTGTTCCATACGGAAAAAAACCTGTAACTGTAGCAACGGTAAGACTAAAAGCCTATTTCAGTCATGTAGAATTTCAAAAACTAACTTTAAACTTTAACTTTAATTTTCCTGTTGTATTAGATAATACAGCCTCGGCGTCACCTGGTGGAACAGCAAGAGGTCAGGACCAAAATCAACAAGTGGGTATTAGCTGATGAAAAATATATACAAATAGTGTCTGTGGGCTCTGCAGGTTTATGCATCAAAATGTAATCAACGGTTATGAATCTTTATTTTCTCAGAGAAATGAAGACTCTTTAGTTTATTCTAAAGTGATTTATCAGAGGAAGGCCAAAGCGGGAAGGCGAAAAGCAACGGCAAGGGAGGAGACGATCTACGCCGATGTAAGGGTTTTCTGAGATAAACCTTTACAATAACAATGTTATATCAATGTCCAAATTTAAAACTTTAACAATGTTAAAACTCTGGATACTCTTCGAATTGTACTCCTAGGTTAAGAACTTTAGATGTGATTTGGGTTATATATGACCCGAAAACATTTGCTGAAGGGGTATGATCTAGCCCCATTATTGTAAACGCAAAATAACCCTATTCCTTTTATATTTTGTTGCAAAACCCTCTCAAAAGGTTTTTGTTTTTCTGCATCTTCATGTAAAATATGAAAAGATAATTTTTTTTAGAACTTTTAGAAGTTTGGACAGTTTCTTTTTGACTATGTACAGAGGTGTCTTAACGTGTATTTCAAAAATCATCATCTCAAATTCAAAATTGCTGTGTTTTTATTTGACATATCAATATTGTGAAACAGTTTTCTTATTTTATCTGCATTAAATGTGCTGTCTAAATAAAGAATGGAAATTCAAACTTCTTACACTCAGCTATATTTATTAAAATGTATTTTTCATCTTGATAATGTTCCAGCATCAGTGCAGTGGTCAACATTATCATTACAATTATAGTTATAGCTGTCCAGTCGGTCACAAAGAGAGGCAAATGCTATCACTGGATTGCTGCTGTTGATGGTGGTTTAATTTAACAACAGAGTAAACACACTCTTGCTGGAGCTCTCTATTCTTTTCTTTCTTTTTCTTCCCCCTTTTTGATCTTCTTACTTGAAATTCCACCGATCCATAGTTCACTTCATTTGCTCGACCATCCTGTGAAATAGAGATGTTAGGCTTTTTTTTCCTGCCCATTTTTTTAAATGTTTCTGATGTTATTTTTAATTGCAGATACCATTTACTACATATTTACCAAATCATTTGACGACTCCCCACTTGAAATGTCATGTCCAGAACGATGGTGGCCAATATTATGTTCTGTGAAAAACAAGAGAGTCTTAGTTTTTCTCGATGGGAAACATTTTCATTTTCCATAGCTTTTTTAATACTTGTTCTATCTCATTCTTGGCCCTTTGAAAACCAGGAGCCTACCCCAGCTGTTGCTGAACAGGTTCATCACAGGATAACACAGAAACAAACAACTAGGAACATGCACACTCTTTAATAAATAAACATGAATATTTAGGATGGTGTGAGGAAGCCAGAGTACCTGGAGAAAACCACACAATCATGGGTGGGACATGGAAACAAAAAGCACCACCATGCAGCCCAGATACTCATTTTATGTTACAAAACGTTGTGTAACATGTTCTATAGTCTATAGAAAAGAGGAGTGGAAAGGATCTCTAAAGGCTCATTTTACAATAACTCTCCAACTGAAAATTGGCGAGAGAAGAATCAGAGAAGCAAAATCCTGGTTCGATGTTGTTGAAGTGATGAAATCCATCCTGTAGCCATGGGATCTACTTTAGCCTTTTCAAACATCTCCTGTCTTGGTGCTGATCTGATGTCTCAAAATATTTGACTTGAGAATGTCTCTTCTTTGGCTGTTATCTTCCCGGATATGCTATCAGTATTCAGTCATTAAGATGTGTGTAATTACAGGTTAACACCTATGGCCAAAAAATATGCTCTGGAAAAGGTTCCACATCATAACCTGATAACGTTTTTCTTAAAGAAGAAGATAATGACAAATATGTGTCAGTATTTAATAAACCTACCTTTGCAATGACTGCAGACTTTTTTTTGCTTTACATAAAGAACACAGAGGACAGTCAGAGTAACTGAGCAGGCCAACAGTCCTCCAAGCACGACGACAACAGGATCCAGTTCTGGTTCTGGTTTGGAAGAAACACAACATAATGGGAAATCTACAGTTTTTTAATTTGGTATACATTCAGTCTTGTTGTCTCGTCCAGCATCACATATTGACCTACTTTTCTCCACTCTCGTCTCACCACTGAACATGATCCGCCCACATGTGACCACAGCACAGTAAAAAGTCGCAGCATCAGAGAGGCCGTCCCTTGAAAGACTATAAGAACAGCCTTTCTCCATGTCTTCATTGCTAATGTTCCTCTGTGTGAAAAGGATTCCAGGATGAAACCCCTCCAATCCACTTCTGAGCCAGTACACACCGTGATCACCTTGACACCGCGCTCCACTTTCCTTCTTCTTGCGACAAAGTGGACATTGAAGAGCCACAGTGTCTCTGGGCTCAACCAAATCTGCATTTGGACTTTGTTTGAAATGAACAGATTCCTGCTGATTGTACTCTGTAATAATCAGTAAAAAAAAAAATTAAACTAATACATAATCCACTTTCTGATTGCATGATAAAAGAAGAGATCATAGAGATTGAAAGAGAAGATAAAAGACAATGATCTTACCAATCACAGCCAAAAATGTGCCGTTGACAAATGTGTCTGAAAGTCTTGATCGCGTCTGACAGTAATATGCTGCCTCGTCTCCTTTGGTCACATTTGGAATAATCAGAAGATGCTGTGACTCCTCTACTACAATTCTGAACCGTGAATCAGACATTCTTTTATAAGCATTCACAACAGAAGCTACCTCTTGGAACATATGCCCAAGGGGCTGCTTATACCAGGTGAGTGAGTAAAGCGCTTTCTCAGAAGCTTTACAATAAAGAGCAGCATTGTCACCCAGCTTCACCACAGTCAAAGAGATTGGGGACGAAACCTCTATTGTTTGAATCAGAGCTGTAGGAAAAAATCTGAATTACCAATTACGTCACAAAAGTTCAAATGCTGTTACAAATGTGGAAGAATGGCTCTGCATTCACATGAACTGTGAATGCGCAGCGCAAATCTTAATCAATATTGTTTTCTTTTCAATTCTAGTAAAGAATTAAACTCACATGCTGTACCAAGTAAGATGCAGGCAGCCAGTCTCACAGTCATTGTTTTATAGCCGGTCTAGAACTGCTGTTGTCCTCTCGACCAAATGGAGCGGTTAAGTGGGGAGGTAATCAAAGCTTCAAATGCAGGACTCAATGATTGGCTGACATGTAAAAGAGGAAGTTACTACTGCTTTAAGTAAACTTGAATGTGTTCCTCATTACTAAGAAATATTTCCAAACTTCGCATACACATATATTAGATTTTTTTTAGGAGATGACCATGGTGAACCCTTCATAACTAGAGGGAGGCGAAGTGTGAATATAATAATACATATTACGACATTAAAGACACAAACCAAAAAATTACAACCGGAGAGGCTGACCAAAGGTAGTAACAACAAACCAAAGCAAAGACTGAGGGTTTAAACATAGGAAACCTAAATCACTCTATCAAGATATTCTAAGATTATTATAAACTGAGAGTCATTTAATTGCTTTCTCTACAAACCTAACATCTGTATTTAGGATTTTCTCTGGTTCTATCGAAAATGAAAGCCTCTCTAAAGGAAAGTTGTGGATAAAAGTTCAAGTCCTTGGCCATGATTATTGATGGTGTTATTGTTGGTGATTGGATGGAATTTTCAATCTTAAGAATAATGCCCCAGATATTCCATCATATTTTGGAGCTGCTTGCTTCGTGGCATTTTGGTAAAGAACATGAAGTTAAAGTGACCCTAAACCTTGAATCATCATCTTTATGGGTGAAACGTTAACATAGTAAAATCATGACATTTCCTACCACTTCAGGAATAGTATGTCTCTATCTTTTTCTTGTCCTAAAACTTTTCTCATATCATTTTACACTTTTAAACTGCCATTCAATATGTTCAGTGTACTAATGAAAGTACAGAGCAGGCTAGCATGCATGTACAAGTTTGTCCATTTCTGTCCATCTACAATCATTTTGCCAACATTAGTTATTTTGCAAGTTCTCTTTAACCTCATTGTTTCTGTCTTGAAAGAAAGCCACCTTCAGCACCCCCAATGAGACACAAACCCGTGGTTTACTTCCTCTGGCCTTTGACCAAACACAGGAGCTGTTTAAAACACTGACACCTGACTAACCCCTGAACAGATAAGCAGTGTGAAAAGAGTACTGAGAGGCTCAGGTTTTACTTGGTTTCAATTTTCTTGGTTTATATAATTCCAATAAGCTATGTATCTATATTATGTGGAAAGATCTTTCCAAAAGGCTTTCATGATATGTTTGGCACGCTAGAAATAAATTCAAAGTCAGGATCCTGCAAAAATGTCTATCTATGATCTACTGGTGTCTCCATTGAATCACATAAAAGCATGGTCAAAAACAGGCAAACAAATGAGTGTCCACTTCACAGATGTCTTCAGCTGTAAAAACAGTATAACATTAGTAAACTTACATTTACATTTATAAGGGATTAAAGACCAGTGGAAGGCCATCTTCTTTGAAGGCATAACTACTGCAATGCTATCATTTCCATGCATCACTTTTATCTATCTTACTCTGTTCCAAGCAGCACCGAGGACTCAGAACATAAACCAGATAGAAATGTGGTAAAAAAAACAGTTTTATAAACTGATGAATGTGAAGATAACACCACATGCAGCAGCTACAATGACAAAAGCTGTGATGTGCTCAGAACTTACTCAGAACAGACCTGACTGAGCTGCAACCACAAGTGAGAAATGGTCTACAAGATGCCTGAAGGTGCAAAAGTCAGTCAAAAAAATGTTACATGACATTGTTTCTTTCTCCATCGTGTCATTTTTTTTGTATATGCATAAAAGTTGTGTTGTTTCTTTCGTAAGGTCAATCCATCAAATTGCCGTGCGATGCAAGCCCTCTGATAATATACCCGTCAATTGTTTCCAAAGGAATATACATTAAATATGATTTAAAAAAACTAAATAGTTGTGTTGCACTCCCCTGTTAAAACATATACAATGCCAGTTCAAGACCAGTTTCCTGTGTTTGAAGCAAAGGTTCAGACAGGAAGACAGACCCTTTCACACCCTTAAAAACCAACCACAATAAGTTTCCAAGCATCATATTTCTGCCTTATTCTCTTTAAGCAGCAAACAGGGCAAATGCATGCAGAAAATATGGAGAGCACAAACATTGCCTACATGTAAAATTGTCAAGCTTGCGTTTACTTTCATATTATTCTGATATTTCGTTATATTTACTCATTTTCACTGATAGTTTAATTTATCCTGTGTTAACCTTTCTCCATGTTCGGTTATACTTACAATGCGAATTGAAGTAAGGATTTATTTTACCGATTTAAAATAACACAAAACCAGTTTTAGTGCTCAGAGACCTTGATTTAGATTTTCTAATGAACTCGAGAGAAGAAACAGGAAAAGCTTTTTTAGTCACAAGGTGTGACATCATAGAAAATCCCCGCCTGGTTATGTACAACTGAGGCACTGAATGATGATCATCTGTATATTGATCCAGCTGAAGACCATAATTTTAGATTCTCTGGTCTTTACACTGCACTTTATTAGGGGTTCCTCTCAATGTTGTAGAGTCAAAATAGTCCAGTTTTTAAATGTTTACATGATTGCCATTTTTCAAATCAATTCAACGTGTATGTTTTTTCTCTGATAATGAAAGTCTCACAGTAATGTTACAGAGGTAGATCAATCGTCGGAATTACAGCTGTACTCTCCTTCTAGTATACCGTATACACACATACACTCATGAGCGACTGTGAGACCTCAGTTTAAGTCATAAACTGAGATGAGGTTTCAGTTTGGAAGCCTCTTATACAATTTCAGTTACCCTCTGTGATACTTCAATCATTACAACAAAGGGGCAGATTAATCTTTTTGTCACACAAGTACACAAGTCTCTTGTCACTCAAGTCTCTCGCATTTCAATTTCACTAAGTGTTCCACTTTTTTTTTTTTTGCTTTGGGTCGTGGCCAAAAGAAAGAGACTGCAGATACGACTGAAATGGGTTTCCCCCACAGGGTGTCTGGGCTCTTGGTGAGAAGCTCAGTCACCCAAGAGATCATCAAGAGAAACCAGTTGAGGATGCTCAGGCGTCCGATTAAGATCCCCGGTGAGGTGTTCCTAGCACCTCCCACTAGGGGGAGAGCCAGAGAACGGTGTAGAGACTATGTTTCTCGCCTTCGGATCCCCCCGAAGGACCTGGCAGACTGACAGGGGAGAGGGAAGTCTGGGCCTCCTTGCTGAGGCTGTTAACCATTTGAACCAAACCAGGAGCTCTATAATATGTTTCTTTTTGTACTTACATGTGCCTAAATCAATAGCAGTCATTTCGATCTGTGAGATATACAGGCCAGGTGAAATGAACCACACTGATGGCTTTCACCATGATTTTTGCATTCACAATTCTTTTCTCACTGTTTGTCATGCAAAAAATGCTTTAATTTGTGCTTTTAGTGAACATCTTTTTTCTTGGGGGTATCAGGATGCAAAAAATGAGAAAACCAGAGTAGACCTATTTTTCTAGAGATCAACTTGTTATTTTAGATATTCTTTATCACTTCCTGTTTTATATCTTATTTTGTCTTAATGCATTTGTGTTTTTTATACTTCCTGCTCTTTTACATCAGCCGTGTATTTTTTGGGATAGTTTGTTGACATCAGCACATGTATGCTCTTTGGATGTTTAGTTTTCCTCTTTGGAAAAAAAATAAACCCCGTGTAATCTACATCATTACAGCAAATAACTTGCTGCAAGTATGAAAACAACTTTTCAAACCACTTTATATTTTGTATCACAAAGTAACTCTACCTACTGTTTAAATTGTGTTTTAAATCTTTTTCTCATATATACATAATTGGTCTCACATCATTTTTAAAGTCATAACAGTGAAGATAACACCACATGCAGCAGCTACAATGACAAAAGCTGTGATGCGCCTTTTCTCCATCCTTTGACCAACCACAGAAGCTGTTGACTCAGAACAAACCTGACTGAGCCCCGACCACAAGTGAGAATTTATCTACAAGAAGCATGAACAGACAAAAGTCAGGCTAGAGTCAGTCAAAAATATGTTACATGACGTTGTTAGTTTGTCCCTCATGTTATTTTTTTTGTATGTGCATAAAAGTTGCATGATGGATGTGAAAAAAAAAATTTTTTTCACATGGTATATAAAAAATTTTTTTAAACTAAATAGTTGTGTTGCACTCCCCTGTTAAAACAAGTACAATGCCAGTTTAAGACCAGTTTCCTGTGTTTGAAGCAAAGGTTTAGACAGGAAGACAGACCCTTTCACACCCTTAAAAACCAACCACAGTAAAGTTTCCACGCCTCATTTATTTCTGCCTTGTTCTCTTTAAGCAGCAAACAGAGCAAGTGCATGCAGAAAAGATGGAGAGCACTAGCATGGCCTATATTTAAAAATGTCAAGCCACTGTTTAGTTTGAAATTATACTTATATTTTTTATGAGTATCATTTATCGTGTGTTAACCCTTCTGCATGTTCAGGTTATATCTGCTATGTGGAGGAAACAGGTTGTCAGAGAGTCAGGATTTGGTTTACTGATATAAACTGAAAGGCCAAAAAAAGGTCAGTTTTAATACTCAGATACCTTCATTTAGATAATCTGGTAAACTCAAGGGAAAAAAATGGAGGTGCTTTTTTAGTCAGAAGGTGTGACATCTACACAAAGCCCCGCCTGCAGTCAAAATGTAGACGCCCAGGTTATGTGCAACTGAAACGCTGATTATAAAGTGTGGTCAGACCAACTTGTGATTATCAGTACGTTGATCCAGATAAAGACCACAAATCTGGACGTTCCGGTCTTCAGTTTCATTCTGCAAATAGTCGTGTTTTGGTTTGAAGTTTATTTTTATTTCCTAGCTCTAACCTTAACCACTAACCTTATCTCCACCTTTCAAAGGTGATAGTTCAAGTCTCCCCCCCCCCCTCCTCCTAACATAACTAACACAGAGACCTCTCAAAGCTGTGCCCTTACGGCTTCAGGTACACATTTTAGTTAAATTTAAGATTATGAGCTTCGAATTAGCTGCTTTATGTACAAACATAAACAAAATGGATTATTCTTTTTTTCCACTGTTTTTTCCTTACTGTTACATGAGTATGATGTTTTATTTGGTTCGTTAAATATGTTTAATGGCTGAGACCACGCAGTCTGTTTTGCACCACCAAGATGATTGCATGAATCCCTTAATTTAAAGAAGAAATGATGGACTATGGCTGCATATTTTCTGCCTTTAGCCACTCTAACCGGGAAAGGGGGACCTGGAGCTGCTGTCAATTTGAACTGAGAACAGGTGGATACCTACTAGTGTTACTGTGTTTATACTAACATTGCTAATCTGGATTCACTGTAAGAGGTATTCTAGAAAGAGTTAATACTCAACCTGGCAATTTGTCGTCCAAAAATAAATAATATGTGCCTATGTTCCCTAAATTTGTGCATGACTGACAGGGTAAATTTTCATTAAAAAAAAGGAATACTTATCTACTTCATTTTTTCCTACAATGAACACTAAAACAAACAAACAAAAAGGTTCCGGCGTGTTATTCACATTGTTTAATAATTGTAAAAGAAAATTTTTTGGGTTGGTGGTGATCACATCTTTGTTTCAATAAATCGAGCAGGAAAAATATAGACAATCCTCTTTAAATATAAAACTCTTCATGCTGGTATCTGCAACGCGACTGTTCATTTACCATGTGTGACTGAAAGGAACCCAGCATGAAATATGAAATGAAAGCTTTTTGTTGGTGTTTTTTTATGTGTTTAGGAAAGAAGGTTGGTTTTATTTCCTCTGTGGTAGTACTACACCAACACAGCAAAAGGCCAATCAGATGGTTCTGAAACTGTTTCCTCCCACTTTACATGGTTACATTAAATAGAATCTTCTTGTGATGGTAATTAAGATTTGCTCTTTCATTAAAAAAGCAACCAGCGGACTGATGAGGAAATGCTTATCATCTTCTTTTTAATCGTCATGCTCAAAGTCGGGCGTAAGTGTGTATAATCGTGTTCGTTGCATCTTTTTGCGCCTGTTTTTTAAAAGATCTGGCACACACATTGTGTTTCTCTGTTTTCTGTTGTGATTTTGTTTTTAGGATGCTCAGACAATTTGATGCTGGAACTGAAGACTGTTACGAATGGGGATTATGTGACTCTCACCTGTTCCCGTCTGAATACAGAATTTGATGCAACCCTGCATTGGGTCAGATTTGTCTCCGGGAACCAGCCTGAATATCTAGGAGGAACATTTTCCTTTGATTATGATGTTGTGAACAAGACTCCTCACTTCACAGTAAAACAAGAGCCTGGGAACTTTACTCTTCACATCAGTAAAAGTAATCTGAGTGATGCTGGCCTGTATTACTGTATAAAAATAGACACACTTGATCTGACATTTTTGAAAGGAACATTTCTGAGAGTTAAAGGTAAATTGCTTATTATCTAAATTTTTTCTGAATGTTTTTATTCACATTTTCACGTTCCTTTCTTTGTTACGCATTTGAAATATATTACTTATCGGCTGCTATTTCTTTACCAGGACCTTCGCCAAACATCTCTGTCATCGTTCAGGAGCCTCCATCTGTTTTAGTCCATCCAGGAGATCCAGTGAGTCTTCAGTGTTCGGTCCTCTTTTACGCTGAGAGGAAAACCTGTCCAGCAGAACACAGTGTGTACTGGTTCAGAGCTGGAACAGATGAGTCTCACCCCAGCTTAATTTATACTAATGGAAACAGTGGTGATGGATGCAAGAGTCGTCTCGAGGCTAACTCAGAAAAGAAATGTATCTACAGCTTCTCTAAGAACATCAGTCCCTCTGATGCTGGCACTTACTACTGTGCTGTGGCTACATGTGGAGAGATATTATTTGGAAATGGCACCGAACTGGACATTGGAGGTATTTACAGAAAATTGTATTTAAAAGTGTCAACATTATAGTTCTTATCATCAAAGTATTGACTAAATCCCTCCAAGTCAATCAGAAGTGTTAACTGGTACCCGTGTGATTTTGCAGTGCCCGGTGTGTGGGATCTGCAGACGGCCAACACCGTTATCCTCCTCCTATCCACTGTTTTGACTGCAAGTGTGATCATTATCTGCATCCTCACTTGTTTCATCAAGAAAAAAACCTGTGGATGTTGTGAGGGTAGTTGAGCGTGTCTCATTGTTTTACTGGACATGATCGTGGCCTTACATTATCTATCTAACGTTCTCCTGCTGTTCATCCGACAGATACTGTGACAGGTAGAGATCAACAGGGTCAACAGGTAAGGTACAATGACCATATGTGTTCTTTGCACCCTCTCCCTTCTAAAAATAACTTTGCAATAATTTTTCTTTAAATCAGAGAGATGCCAACCTGTTGACCTATTCTACACCAACATTCACCATGAGGAATACCAACAGGGCAAAGAAAAGGAATGAACCAACATTGGAGGCAATCTACACTGGTATTGCGCACTAGACTCCGAAGCCAAAGATTATTTTTTTTTTCATTTATGGTTTTAAGAGTTTAACTTGATGATGATATTATGTAATGAATTCATGAAAAAATGTAACATATCCTGTTATTTCAAATTTGCTTTTGTACATGAGTTTATCCTTTTCTATTGAGAAGTCTGGCTAGATAAAGAAGATCAAAAATTTAGTAACGTAATTTTTATTCTTTATTTCCTTATTTCACAATTACTAGTTATAACACATGTAAGATGTTACATCAATCTTACATAATTTGATTGACAATTTGTATATTTTCATCCTTCTTCATGTTTATTTTAATTGCCATAGTGTGTTTGGTAAAATGAAAACAGCAGTGGAAGAATGTGAGGCTCCAAAAGAGTGAATCAACCACAGTGCTCAAAAACTCATATTAAATTGTTTCAGTTAAGTAATTAACATCTTTGCAATTTTGCAATGACATTGTTTTGTTGCAACCCAGAGCAGTTTATCACAACTTCTCCTGAAATACAAAAAATGGAATGATTCCCATAGAATATGGCTAGAATATTACTTTCTGGCATGTTGAGCAAAATCCTTGAGAATAATGTTTATTCTGATATGGAAATTTACGATGCTCATGAAGACAGCAGTAGATGATGCCTTTGGCAAGAAGAGCCAACCATTCGCTGTTTATAATCAAGGAATTAGTGGAGGTGCGATCTGCTTATAAACATATAATATCCGCATTCAGCTTTTAGTTTGATGACTATGAGCACAATGAATTACCCCTGAGTCATCAAACTAACATGATTACCCCCACTTCACAAGTTCTCGTTTTTTCTTTGAGTCAGACTGTTTGAATCTGTCTCTTGGCAGTTGTATGTTAAATTGTTTGTGAATGTATGTTTTTCTAAACTTTCTGTCAGCACCATGCTTGCCTTCAAACTAATTTACCTTTCTAATAAATCGATGTAACATTTGAGTGCCTCCACTATCTCTTGGGCCTTATTGTTTTCATCAAACTAAGTTGTAAAACTGTGAAATTGCAACTCTAGAAATCATATCTAAACTAGCCCTCAACTTAAGTGTGACGATGGTCTGTTTCTTTTCTGTTTTATTCAATTTGGATACTACTGATGACTTTTTTTTTTAGTATCTATTTGTGGGATCATTTGAAAGACTGTTTAAAGGTGTGGTATAAGCAAGAGGAAATAGGGTCCAAACCACAAAGAGAGTCACAAGGTGAAGAACTCAAAAGCTGTCTGTAAGAGACGTCATGTGTAACTCAGTTAAATTAACAACAACATTTTTAAAAATTCAAAAACAATTAAAGGCTAAAGTCACACTCCTATTATACATACAGTAGATGTCAACATGGTCAATAAAGGGGTTAAAATTAGAGTGTGTTCAATTGGGCGGCATCCGCACCTTTTATTAATCTAATAGGGTTTCTGTGTTTCTGCTTTATTAATCCTGTTTATGTAAATCCTAATTAGCTCACTTGTACTCATTATTTGTCTTTGTTCTAAAATTATTAATCAAGGATAGAAGACATTTTGACTGTTTAGCTGAACCAGCATTTTTTAAGCATGAACTTCTGTCATGAAATCCGGATTTATTACAAAATTAAACTTGCAGACACATGGTGAATACTATTACACTGTTCAAAATATTAAAAACCAATGTATAAAGGTGTCTGATTGAACAAACTATTGTCATTCTCAGAGTGCACAGTTGTCAGGGCAACAAGAAGCAAAACCACATCATCCACAATGACACAGAAAAAAATTGTAGCGCGCTACTTTGACATCCTTTGACCATCTACTGCAGCTGTCTACGCAGAACAGGCCTGACTACAAACTAAACCACACTTCAACTAAGAGAAGAGCTGCTAAATCAAACGATGCACAAAAAAAGGATGTAAAAAATAATTTGGCAAACATTTAGAAGTGGATGAAGCTGAGCACCTTGTGTAACATATCAGCTAAAGATGAACCTCACAGTCTAACTGAACAGCAGGGAGTCTGCGTCCGAAAGTTGTTTCCATTCTGTGTTTTTGTGAATTATTAAGATTCTAATCTTGATTGCAGTTACTACAATTGAATTTGAATTGTCTTTAAAGGGTTTAAAAAAGCAGTTTGAAGGCCAGTTTTGTGAGACAGAGAAAATGACAGGAAATAAAAAAACACCCCACACTGAGAGTGAAACCACCACAGGGCTAAACTTTCCATGCATCATTTGTTTGTCATTGTGACTAAAATGGTTTGTCTGTCTCTTCAAACCTTATGCATTCATAGTAAAAGCAAACAAAAAATCAAACTGACTTAATGTATTACAGACACCAAGTTTTAATTAGCTTATTACAGCTGGTACCTTTCCCATGTCCATCCTTTTAAATTTGTGTTGTGTTGTGTTTAATAGGGCAGTTAGTCTGCCAGTAATAACTTCAGTAAATTAATGTTTTAATTCTACTTTAGTGGTCAATTATCAAAGAGAAAAAGAAAGGATATGTGGGCTTAGAGATGTCCCACAGTGGAAGTTGAGGGATTTTTTTTTCAATCATTGCAGACCAGCATGGTTTGTGGTCAGCAACAAATTGTGGTCAACAAAGGCCACAAACTAAATCATTCCATCATATACAGATTCCTGTCACCATGCCTCATGTACTGTACTGGTCAGATTCCTCCAGCCAGTGTTGACAGGTCAAGGGTCATCCTGAATATCAAAGTTCTCTGTTCATTTCTATATCTTAAAATGTTGCAAACAATCATTTTCAAATCCGCTCTAAACATAAGCTGTCTAGGAGATTCTTACAGAATCAGAGGAAGTAACACCAAATCAGTTTCTGTATTTTTTTTAAATGTTATTCTGCGACAGGCGGTCAGGTTAAACTTAAAATGAGTCAATTTTAAGCTTATAGCTGGTGATTTTGAGATTGCTTTTCAACAAAATACAATGTCTAATTTGACCATCATAAAAAATTCACGACACATATTTGTAATGATGTTTTTTTTTTATTCCCTATTATTGTGTTACTACATCGTCAGTATGACTCAAATAGGAACTCTCTCCTCAATCTTGTCAAGGACTTTTCAAAGCATAGGGTTAGGTTTAGAAACTGCTGCTGTTTAAATGGCAAATAGACAAAAATAAGAAAATTTCTGAGTAATGCCTGACAAACCCGCCAGCACGCACAACACAAAACCGCAGATGAACACAACGACCTGACATCCTGCTCTTTAGTTTAACGCTGCAAACTCATTTCGATAACATGATGATTCTGAAAACTTAATATAAGAAATGCTTCTTTTCTTTAGATAAAAAGTGTATTTATCTTACTAACACGGGAAATCTGTTTTTTTGTCTTCTGAAAGTAAAAATATTTTAATCACATGTTCATGATAGTCAAGCGAAGACCAGCTTCACAAGGTCTGATAAATAAAATACATTACATCAGTAGTATTTAGTATTTAAAGAGAAATCTTTGTTTTAGGAACTCTGCTCTAATTTATGAAGACATGATTGAATAAGAAAAGGGCAACACCATTTTTCAAGTTTCATTTATAAAAAGAAAAAAAACACAGTCTCAGAAATAAGATGACAGGGGTCTGCGGCTGGTGTTTTCATGTGTGTTTAAGTAGGAAAGGTGGGTCGTAATTTCCACTGTGGTAGAATCAAAAAGCAATGAGTGAAGAGCCAATCAGATCACTGTGAATCTGTAACCTTCCGTTTTATATGATTACATTTGACTGAATCATTTCTGAAACGATGTGATGTAGAGCTGTCTTGGCTGGAAGACGTTCAAAATGCTGATTGTATTTTACTTTCTGCTAATGCTCACAGATGGATGTAAGTAGAAACTCTTTAAAATGCAGAAGACACTTTAAGTTTTTTGGGTTAGTTTTGAGCGTTCATGTAATTCTGTTTGTGATGTACAACTTTTCAGGGTGTGCAATCGATCCAATCTTAGAGACGAAAACCAATCATGTTGGCAGTCAAGTGACTCTCACATGTCCCCGCAAGTCTGCAGGAACCTTCTCTTGGATGAGGGTTAATTTTGGGAGCACTCCAGAGATCTTAGGAGAAGAACCAAAAAAATATAATCATATTACAGTTAAACAAGAGCCTGGAATATTCGAACTAAGAATTCTAAAATCAAAACTAAGTGACACTGGATTTTATTTCTGTATCAGAAAATATCATCAAAAAATGGAACTGTTGACTATAACATACCTGAGGACTGAAGGTAAGTACATTAAAAAACATCTTGATTTTCTGAAAATGGGATGAAATAGCTTGTTTGAATTCTCTAATGTTTGCATATGCATTGACATATGCACACATAATACATTTATAAATAAGTTTTGTTTTAGAAGTCCTTTTGAAAGTTGGTCTTAAACGATAAAAACAAATGCTTTTTCTATTTTTTGTGTACAAGAACCTGTCACCACAGCTCCTCCATCTCCTCTGTTCCATCAAGAGGACTCGGTGACTCTGAAATGTTCAGTCCTTCATGATTCACAGAATACATCGTGTCCGGCAGATGAAAACATATTCTGTCTTACTGCTAAGTATAATCAATGTCACTCAAGTTTGAATTACTCCAAAGAAGGACAGGGCGGATATTTGAACAACTCTTTATCAGTCACAGCGAAGAAATGTCTCCACAGCTACTTAAAACACTTCAGTTCCTCTGATGTTCAGACGTATTACTGTGCTGTCGCCACATGTGAGGAGAGAGTGATGGAAAATCAATCAAAACCAAACAAAGGTACCCGTGTTGTACTCATGCATATATTCATGGTTGTTTCTCAGATTAGGGATTATGTGAAAAATAACATAAAATTCACTGTTAACCATTTCTCATTTTTATTTGATGTCAGCAGTGAACCTCTGCAGTTCAAAGGATGTTTTTTCCATCGTGTTTTACCTGTTATGTGCTGCTGTGGCCATGAGTGTCATTCTTATCGGCTTCCTTGCGTATACAATCAGGAAACTTCGGAAGAAAATAAAGGAATATAGTACCGGTAAATTGAGATAACTCACAAAATCATCCGACGCATTGCACTTTGCAGCGCTGGACTCACATTCCTGCTCCACTGTGTTCTGTTGTTCAGTTGCCGTCGCCCAGCAAAGACAAACCTCAACCAGAGAAAACCAAGGAAGTCAGCAGGTAAGGAAGAATACCCCAAATCTGTATATTGATATGGATGCAAGTTGTCATATTGCTTGAATCTGAACATTTTTTGTTTCCTTAGACAGATGAGGACTCCTTGATTTATTCAACAGTTGCTTTCACGAGAACAAAAATGAGCCAAACAGCAAAAAGGGCCAATAAAAGCGATGAGGAAGAGACCATCTTCACTGATGTCTGTGATCCTGGGCTTTGATAGTGTTAAGCTAAGCAGCATTGTGTGACTATTTGATTGCCATAACAAATGTATTTATTCCTGAATGTATCAGTGGAAAATTTGCACCATTTGTTGTGTGTGAAGAAGTGTGTTGGGCAGGTGTGTTTCTGCACAACCTGACCTGCTAACCTGCTAACCTGAAAGTGATTTTGGCTTTCCTGCTTTTGTGGAAATGTCTAAGTACATACTGTACTGAAATCAATTTACTGGCTATTGTAAAGAGAGTTTTTTAGTTTTTTTTTTTTTTTTTTTTAAATAAAACAGTAATTTAATGAACAGCATCTGGAAAAGAGGTTTCTTGTCCTCTTTTAAAATGGCAGGTTTCTGTGTGCGGCAGCCGCTATTTAACATCACTTGTGAAATTTCAATATAGTGTTTATGCAGTTTATACTGCACATTTGGGTCAATCTTTTATCTTTTTCATGATTTTTGTTTTTATTGTTTAGAGAGACTTCAATGCTTCTTCCTGTGTGACTGGTAGTTAAAGTGAAAGCATCCTCACCGAATCGAGATGAGACTCCCTTCTCAGTGTATTGTCTCTGAGTGTGAATATTTGGTTTGCACCAGTTGTTGTGAAGACGCAGAGAGAACATAAGGCATAAGGAAACAACACAGATATTAAAAGGCACAAAACCAAAAGAAAAAAAAGTCAAGGTTATTAGCAACGATCACTAATAAACAACTCAAATTTATTCAACACTTCTTGAGGTGTAAAAGGAATTTAAATTTTGTTTTGTTCATTAAGATAATGAATTACACTTAGAACTATGTTGTATTCCCTCCTTGTCACTCTGTATCACCAATTACATAGAAGAAGACGATTACCCATAGCAATAAAACAAATGTATGGTTTAAGGGAGATGTAAAAAGAAATGAATCCTAAAGAAATAATCAATAAAATGGTGTTTTTATTGACACTTTACCTTAGAGATTGGTGAACAGAGGTGTAGGCTTAGCGTTGTAGGAGACGAGTTGAATATTTGATTGAATTTCACAATTTGTATTTTTAGGCATTCGCAAGTAGACGTTTGACTGTATGTCATAGTGTTAGCTAAAGTTTATTGCATTGTATATACCATACCTTGCTCATCTTATGTCATTAGACCTGACGGAAAAGCAAGCTTCATACGAATCAGTTTTGTCCATTCTTGTACATTTGAACTATTAGCAGGTTCATTAAGGTGATTGTGCACATTCACTGTGGACGGTCGAATAAAAAAAAGGGTTAACAAATCATCTACATGTTGAACTTCCCCATTTCTGCATCTCGATTTTTGTAATTATTGGCTCAAAGTAAACAAGCAAGTGTGTGTGGGTGGGTAGATTAGTAGATATGATAAGACATGACAGAACCATGAAACAAGATGGCAGCTGTGTTCCAGTAAAGCAATGTTTAACACAGAGACTTTACAGGTAGTCCTTCGGGTTGGAAGCACCTGAAGAGAAAGCCAATGACTCTCAGAATTAAATTTGATTTAGTCCACCCACAATTAGTGTGTCAATTCCATCTTTAAGTCAGCATCAAAAGCTATTTCAATTTTTTTGAAAGTCATAGGAAGTCAATAAGTTAAGATAAGATAAGAGCTTTATTGATCTCACAGTGGAGAAATTCACTGGAAGGTACATTTTTACTTGGAAAAAGGGAGTTCATGTAGTTTCACATGAAGCATACACAGTAAAGATGTAAAAATCGATATATCTACAACATTTTCCACTGCAGATGTACAGTATGCTAGTTTCTTTGTCAGCTGCTATAATCGTATATGATAGTGTGAAAAAAAACATGTTTTACAGCAATCATGATCTACCCATTCAAGAGTGACTTAGAGAGTGTATATATATATATATTATATAATTATTTATATAGTATTATTTATTATACTGCATATATTTACTTTTATCCACTCATATGACATTTTAAATCATCCCACAGTGAAGATATTCAACGTTTAACTTCCGAATATACACACTCAGTTTTTAACGTCTTCTTTCTTCTTGTTTCTCTAGAAAAAGGTAATGCAGCGTAGTTCAGATGCGGTTCACTTTCAGTCTGTGTGACAAATAAACGGGTGAATGTCAAGTCATGTGGTTACATCAGTGTAATGGAAATAGTTCAGACTAAATATGAACATCGTTTGATCTCAATACTTACAATATCATCTCT
>CAJRST010036666.1:4615158-4652629 GCA_907169785.1 Menidia menidia
TTACTTACTTACTTACTTACTTACTTACTTACTTACTTACTTACTTATCTATTTATTTATATCGTATCATATATTGTAATGATGAAATAAAGTGACAAATTCATCTATATGGAGAAGTATTTTTTCAGTTGCAGAGTTCCAGGGGCACAGCCCCCTGCTGGAGATAATATGAAATGACCCATTTCTGTCAAACAAAGCCCCCTCCCATACTCAACACAGTAGGAACTATACTTTCTTTCCAGGCACTCACACTTGGCAGAAGTTAAAACCAGATTCCATGAGACACTTGAGCTACCCTAATGCTTTTCTCCATGCGAGAGTTGACCTGTAAAATGTATCACATTCATGATTTTGGACCAACTTGTGCATGATTGAGACTCACTGATTTCTGAACCCAGCACCTTTATTATATGATTTCAAGCAGGTTCCCGACATCCTGAGCCATATTTGCATTATTTCTTTCTTTCAAATGTTAGACTTTAAAATCCATGGGGAGCTAGAGACTTCTGCTCCTGGAGCAGAAAGTGCCCCCATTTCAGATTAAAAACCACAAATCGTTAAAGACATGCCGACCAATAGGGAGCGCTAAAACCAACAGATATATTATTGAATTCCAGTTTTTGTTTTCAAATCTTGTGTCTGTTTCTATGCTTTTCCTCGACAAAACGTTATACATAAATTCGAAATGGCAAAATTACATGAAATTATTAGTTGTGGAAGTGTGAATTATTATTGATAAGAATTATGAAATAGAAATAGACCATTTGTACCTTTGCTTGCTGCGCCGTGAAGGCTTATTGTAATACCTTCAATGACCAGTTAGAAGCGCCATTCCTCAGCGTACTTTAAATTCCGCCAACGAAGAAGAAGAAGAAGAAGAAGAAGAAGAAGGTCCACTGTTGTTCATCTTGGTCGCAGCTTTCATTAATGAGCAACACATGCGAGTCGGTAGTGTAGCAGTTAGCCGTGAGCCTGCGTCTTTCACGTAAAGCAGCATTAAATTCATTTTTGCGTTTTCAGAAGGTTAGTCTGGGCTTGTTTGATGCAGTTTTGATTCGGCGTGCAGAACATCTGCTAGCTCACACTTGCTCGCTGACTATTTGACTGAAACCGCTGGCGCGTTTATCGCCATTTTGTGAATTCAAAAGATCAGGACTTCTGCCAGCAGCGGGGTACAGTAATTGAACAAATGATACAGAATAAGGATAAAAACAACATATTATTGATATATTTTGTCGTGTGTGATTTATTTAACGGCCACTCGCTTTTGCAGGCGGGGCGTTTTGCAGCATGGCTGAAGCAGACCGACCGGGGAAGCTCTTCATCGGTGGTTTGAACACAGAAACAACCGAGAAGGCCTTGGAGCAGTACTTCAGCAAATATGGCAGAATTGTCGAGGGTAGGACATGAATATTTTCCATTTTTTAAATGCAGCATGTGTGTGTATATATATATATGTGCGTGCATATATTCCAAATCGTTATATATCTATTATATAATTTCACGTGAGTTAGACCTCACGTTTCTGCCACGGTGATCTGGTTGACCAGCCTTATTGACCGTAACATAGCTTGTGTAATTCTTTCTAAAGCTAACGTTTGGCCTTCCGTTTATACTTCACTGCGGAAAGGTATCATTGAACTTTACCTTTTATTAACATGGACTGTTTGACTGGACCGAAGTCCAAACTTATGAGTGGAAATATGAAGTATTTTCTTTGTGGAGGGGCCACATCGTGCCTGAGCATAAATTAACTAGTTTTAAGTGTTGAACATCTTAATTGCTTTTGTATTCATTTACAAAAGACGCAGGGTGTTAGTCTTGTCGTCCTTCGTCAATATATGTTCAAAGTTTGTCAGAAACTCTGTTCTTATCTTGTCTTTAACTATTTCAGTGCTTTTGATGAAGGACCGTGAAACAAACAAATCAAGAGGCTTTGCATTTGTAACCTTTGAAAGCCCAGCAGATGCTAAAGATGCAGCTCACGAGATGAACGGAAAGGTTAGGCCCTGTCTCCATTTGAAAATGCCTTCTTTAGTAAATGATCTATTTAACATGGTTGACATTGTTGAAACTCTTTCACCAGTCTCTTGATGGCAAGCCAATTAAAGTAGAACAAGCCACAAAGCCTCAGTTTGAGAGTGCTGGAAGGCGAGGGCCTCCACCGATGCACTCTCGCACCCGTGGCCCACCCAGAGGTCCTCGTGGCTCCAGGGGCGGACCTGGGGGCATGAGGGGCCCCCCATCCAGAGGCAAGTCTTTTTGTTTTTCATAGAAAAGATTTTATAGATATATATATATATATATATATGCATCGTTAGAATGCTAGTATTGGAATTTAATTTTAAACCTTTTTGCATCTGTCTGTCCAGACTACTATGATAGTGCAGGAGACGACCCATTCTTTAAAGGGATGTCATCCAGAGGCCCACCTCCAATGAAACGGGGTCCTCCAGTGCGTAATGGAGGCCCCCCACCCAAGAGGTCTGCCCCATCTGGACCCATGAGCAGGCGTAAGTGTGTGCTCTTTGTTGAATGTAGTAAGAGACCTGCTGGTTTGCTTTGTCAGGTGTCATTGCTTAACCCTGCTCCTCAGCTGCGTGTGTCTAATGTATGTCATTTCCCACTCTAGCCCCTATGTCGAGGGACAGGGACCCCTATGGACCTCCCCCACCTCGCAGAGACTCTATGATGTCCAGGAGGGACGATTATCCATCACCAAGAGATGACCATTACAACCCTAAAGACAGGTAGAGACCTTCCTCATTTAGCAGGTTTGACAAATGGATAAGGACAATACTATGTGTCCTATGTGTTAAATGTGCCACTTAAGTTCATGTTTAGATTCTAGGAGCCAACTAATGTTTATTAGAAAGAGGTTTAATTTCCACATTAGTAATATACATTGTAGGAGTTTGTTTAATTGTTAGTTAACTATGTGCTTTAAAAGTTTCTCTCAATTTGATTGGTTGTTAATTTGTGTTTTTCAGTTATTCCAGTCGAGATTATAATTCTAGAGATTCAAGGGACTATGGGCCTCCTCCCAGAGATTATTCATACAGAGAATATTCCAGTTCTGGGTCTCGAGATGACTATGGATCAATGTCAAGAGGATACAGGTATGTTTGGGTTTGTCAGCAGAAACTGAAAGCTGTCACAATCTGAACTTGTGATCAGATAATATTCTGTACTCTTCTGTAGTGATCGTGATGGTTATGGAGGTGGCCGGGAACCAAGAGGTTATATGGACCGACCAAGCGGTGGCTCCTATCGGGATTCATATGATGGTTACGGTAAGATAAAAGTACAGTTAGGATAACTACGAGGGGTAGTCGTCGTCGCACAGCAAAGAGCCACAGTAAAGAAAACCAAATCATGGCTTTGGCTTTCACACAAGATTTCTGCCACCCGCAAAGAAACTTTACCAGCACTCCACCGTGGACATTTTCACTTGATTCGAATATGTAACCATTGGCATCTCAACCGAAAATGCTATTAAGTCCAAAAGCCAAGTCATCTTATCACTCTATTACAACATCCACAGAGAAATTTTGACAAAATCCAATATAGGTCGTAAATAACTGATGTGCCTCACAAAGTGTGCAACCAAAAGGAGCCCCCTGCCCCCCACACAAAAAATCCGTGGAAGTATTCGTTTTCCAGTATGTTGCCTAGCAAAATCTCCCTCAAGGAGTTACCTTCACAAACCGGCAGGACAAGTCTCAAAACCTTCTTCCCTACACTTGGAACTCAAAAAGGAAAGAAAAAAAGGCTACTGAATGGCATGCAGTAATGAGTAACACTGCCCACATGTTCCCTGTGCTCGGATGTGTTGCTGCGCTTATCAACCCAGAGGTCCTTGTTAAACTTAAGTCTCGTAAATTGGTGGGAGACTTAATCATCCCATCTATTAAACTGATCACAGAGGGAATTCTATTGGCAAACAGTGAGCACTTGACGTGCAATCAAATGTATAAATTGAACCTTTCCAATTACCTCAACCGTTGACCCTGCAGGTAACTCTCGCAGCGCCCCACCTTCACGAGGCCCCCCACCATCCTATGGTGGAAGCGGTGGCAGCAGTCGTTATGATGACTATGGAAGCAGCTCCAGGGATGGCTATGGCAGTCGTGACAGTTACCCCAGCAGTCGGAGTGACCCATATCCACCTAGCCGTGGTGAGCGAATGGGTAGACAGGAAAGGGGCCCGGCCCCTCCTGCTGATAGAGGCTACCCCCCCCGTGACTCGTACGGCGGCTCAAACCGTGGAGGGCCCCGCGGGGGCCGCGGAGGCAACCGAGTCGATAGGGGAATGGCTCGCAGCAGATACTGAGACTGGACTTGATGAAGGAAAAATCTGTCTCCGTGCACCCCTAACACCTGTTTTGGAAGAAATCTGAGGAGACAAACTAGCCATGTCTAACTCTGTGGAATAGAAAGCTTAGCTTTGACTTGTGTTCTGACATTTCCAGTTTTTTTATGTGTACTTTTTTTTTTTTTAAGTTTTTCCTCTGCTCGTGTCAGTGCGGTTACCAAGTGTTAGTTTTTGTACATTCAGTGCTGTTGGACTCTGCAATGCCCTATGAGAATGGCTTTCCTACTCAAATAAAGCTTTTAGTTGAATCTTGACCACTACTCATCAATTTTGAAGAAAAACCCAACAACGGGACGAATGTCAAATAACAAGTCTCCTTTACAAAGTTCTCTAATCTATAGGTGAGTCTGTTCGTGCTTTATGTTGAAATGACATCAGGTCATTCTCAGGCAAATTTGCTTCCAACTGGACCCCACTGTTTGCACGAATAGGAAAAATGTTACTGTGAAAATGTTCTGATGTAGTTTCCTTGGAAACGGATCCATCACCCTAGAGCCATTTGATGGCATGCAACGACAAAACCAAAGGCAACAAGCAAACCAAGCCGACTGCTAGTCAACTGCTGGTAAGCAAAGCAACCCTCTTTGTTTCTCATCTGTAAATGAGTTTCACTTTGTCCTGTATTGCAGTCTCCGCTCAAAAGGTGCTGTTCACAACAGCTTTTGGCACAAGGGACCAAATCAAAATGGAGGTCAGCTGACTATTTAATGTCCGTTTTCCATCAGCTAGAGTTTTAAGTGCACCAACAACTCAAGAAGTTTCTTCTCTTTTGACCAACACAGTTTTATGAGCCAATTTACAATTTGAGTCCTCAGAGCAGCCATTTTTCTCCTGACGAGTCGTCAAGCCTCCCCGAAATGATTGGCTACAATGCATTTGAACACCAGAGATAATGATATCTTTTTATTTTTTTAAAAACAAAACAGAGAAAACACTGGTTTGACAATGTAACGCCACATATGAACAACTAGTTGCTCAGTATCAAAACCTTTTCCACAAGCATGACAATTCAAATACTGGAGCCCGCTGGAGAAACCCCGCCGACCTCACAACTGAACTGGAGTCACTCAATGAAGACAACTTGCAGTCGGACTTAAGGGCGACGCTGTCATTTCAATATTTTATACATTTTCAACTTATTTATTTTCCAAGCAACGTGTTGATGTTGTGTCTTTGTTGCAGGATGAACGTCGCTCCAGGGCAACAGTTCACTCACTGCAGCGTTCCTGACTAAAGTCCAGCTCCATGGACCGTTTTGACTACCGTGCATCGGTGCACCGGTTAGTCAGTCCTTCAATTCCTGGACAATTTTTTTTTTTAAAGGTGGGACGTCTTTATTTTTGATTTTAGACAATCCAACACGTCTATCTTACAATGCATTAGGAATCCTGCTACAGAGCTTTTTCTTTTTTTTTGTAGGGCCCCTTGATATGTAAACAGTAAAATATTGTCTTTGCACACACCATCTCAGTGTAATGTAAATTATTCTTTTGAAACCTCTTTTCCCCATCTCAGGTGCGGACGCGACCGCCATTTACACCGGCCGGGTGTATCGTTTCAAATGAAACAACTTGGGTGGAAGTGGAGGTCAGAAAACGGGAGTCGGAGGACCTGATCGATTCAGTCGTTTTCAATAAAGACTTTGAAAGATGTCTTGTTGCCTCTGTTTTGTTCTATTTAAAGAAGATTTTAGCACATGTTTGCTCTGAGGTATTGAACATATTGTTATGATTTTTATTTTGGTGCATGTTTACATAATCTGCTCATGGCTTAGTAAAAGCTGTATTCCACTATTGAGTTAAATTTCCCTTTAAACATGGATGATAATTACTAGTTTGTGAGAGGTGTTAGTTTTACAGCTGTGTGGCTTAAAATAAAGTCACACGGGATACTAGGCTCTTTGCAAAAGATGCATCTGGGTACAACAGAGGTTCCCTTTTTTCGTGGGAGCATTTTAAACACGTTAATGAACATCAGAGATCAGTTGAATGGTCTTAAGGTTCTGCAGATAAACGTGTAATATAACGTAAAACTATATCCCAGGCGGAAATGAAATGGGTCTATTGGTCTATTGTTGAGGTGCCTATTTACCAGTAGGGGTGATCATCAGTTTTGCATGTAGTAACAGCGTCCCCCCCCCCCCCCCCCCCCCTCCCGTTTTTTTTTTTTTTTTTTACTTCAAGCAGAAGTGCGGATGTGAGTTGCATAGTGATACACGGAACAGGCCGCCAGTTTTCTTTAAGCAATGAGTGCCTAGGCAATGATCTTTTCGTGGAGCCATGAATCCCGAGGAGCAGACGGTAACGTGGTTGATATCGTTAGGAGTACTCAGTTCTCCTAAAAAGAACATAGCGGACCCTGAGGAGTTTCTGAAAACATCCCTGAAGGATGGGGTCGTCCTCTGCAAACTCACGGAGCGGCTCATACCCGGTTTATCTCCAAAGGTGAGATATTGATTTTTACTTTGGGGAAACAATTGACATATGATCGGCTACTCTCGGTTGGGGAGAGAAGGGAGGGGTTTGATGAAAGTGATACCGTCAGGAACTTCTCTGTGCAGCCGGCCTCGCGTTTTTTTATGCTCCGGCCGCCAAGTTTTAACAGACGTCTGTGCCGGATTCATTAGATCCGCGTAGATGCATTTGACAAACGAGTGATTTTAAGAGGTTGTTTCCTGTGAAGCGTGAAAAAAAATGTTCCGCATTCTTCATACCAGAGGGTCAGCGTGAACAACCAACAAAGCGGGACTGTTTCCAGTCGAGTGCAGGAAACATTTGGTGTGAGGACGAGATCTGGCACAGAGTTCGCTGAATGTTTTTTGACTTTTTAATGGCGTAAATATACGGCAAGTCTTGCTATTTTTTTTGAGACGACAAAGTTGTTAGTGATAACAGTTGCAAATTAAGGTCGTCACTTCCTCTTGAGCGACTGCTCTCCGCGAAGCGACCTCCCCTTTGAAAAAGTGGAGATGAACACAAACACACCGAAGCTAACCGGAAGTAGAATCGGTTTTATTTATGTTAAAAAAAAAACTTTTCTTATTTTTTTTAATAGTTTGCATTTGAGTCTCATGTTCTTCCGTAGTGGACACATTTTTGGTTATGGTTAAATATTTCTAATCCTAAGTGTAATGCATCAGTGAACGTATAAATGCTGCCTCGCGCGCGTGGCTTTTACTTTGAATGTGGGCAAAGGGAGCGGATGTTTTGCTTGAATATGGCTCTTTTGGCGTTTCTGGGGTGTAAATGGTTAGGAGTGCATGAAGGAGAAGCATAGAAAATCCAGTTATGCTTTAAACTGTGGGCTACGCTCCCTGTGCCAGTGCTATGCCCCTTCATGAGCCGTTAAGTGGGTCCGGAGAGGCGGCAGCGCGAGCCCGGAGCTGCTAATAAGTGTGTCAGATGTCCGTTTGGTATACTAAGCCGAGGTCTGTGTTTATATATTTATTTCTCTTGCTCAGTATTGCCAGGATCCGAAAACTGAGGCAGACTGCATTGCCAACATCAGAGAGTTTTTAAGGGGATGCTCGACCTTGAAAGTGGAGGTAAGTTGCTCCTGAATGGCAAGTTTTATGTTCAAAAACATTATGGACTTGAGCTGACCTGTGTTTATCTGTTAACCTTTAGCTGCTTACTGGGCTCCTGTTGTCTGATGCAGCCCACAGGGAAGATTTGATCACACTCTTGCTTGTGTTGTGGTCAGCTTATCACGTTGGCTTTTCTCGCACGTCCATGTGGAGTGAACCACATAAACAGCCATGCTGTCACTCACTTCCACAGACCACAGAGGAAGGAGACTCTTATTACTGCATTTTGTATGCTAAAATGGCAGTATCTCAGCAGGCACTTCCTTGTAAATTCCCATTCAGTATGACAGACAGTATGTAGATCACCTGATTATTTTTTTGTTTTTGGCACTGGTTAGAAACATCCCTGACATCCATTGCAGGCCTGTACATTATGAAAATACAGCCCTTTTATTGGTTTAAGGCAAAATCATGTCCAGATGTTGGGAGTTTCTCTGCCTTTTTTTTACCATCCTGTTCGTGACCACCACACTGGACATTAATGTCTCTTCCATTGATATAAATAAACGTCGGTTTTGAGACAGCAACTGGTTTCTTTAAACAGCTAATTGAGCCCAACTCACTTCAGTGGTTTAGCGGACCTGCCCAGCTGGCTTGTTATGTCTGGGAGGTCCTCTTTGCTTTTATCCACCAACTTTGCGTTGGCCCATAATTAGAGCTTTTGCAGCCAGCCAGTAGGTCACTGGCAAAAAATTTCCTAGAGCCACTGTCAAATGTATCAGCCACAGGACATCTGTGGCACTGAGGCTAGGCCTGCCCTCCTTTAAGTGATGTGTACGGTTTGAGAATATTTCTCTTTCTTTTCTGCTGGATCCAATAATGCCTGTTTGTCCTGTCACCGCACAAAGAAAGCAGTCATACTATTTTCACTTCTGCTCTTCGATGAAGAAAGAGGAAGCACAAATTACTCCCCAGGACCTCAGTATTCTTCTCCTCTTTTTTTGACCTGCATGAAAGTAAGTCTATGCTGCGGTCACTCATAACTTGATGAGTCCAGTCACAACTCATGACCGGCGTTACACTATTCAAACTCTATATTTAAGATGTTTTATTTAAAATGAGAAACATGATCTGCTGGAAGAAAGAAGATAGCTGTTTGAGACTAAGCCGTATACATGCACAAGTGGACAGTGAATTGCAAATTAGTCTGGCCTTGTGTGTTCTATTACAGAGAACTAAGTCCCAAAATGTGGGTCACACTCTGCATGTCAGATTTTATATCTGTCTTTTTGGAGGCTTTTACAAAGCCATGTGAATGTGTTGAATTGTGTGTGGGTGTCTTAAGTCTTTCCATGGTCTGTGTTACAAGCTAGAGTCAGTCTGGCTGTTTGTGTTGGTGTTCACTCAGCAGACGCCACGAGTGAGCTTCGTTTAAAAAGTCTCATTTTGATTTACCCGTCTTAAACGCCTGGTGGATTCCATCTTCAACAAACAGCTGGTTCGGGGGCATTTTGGTCTGACTGCGTCCTCCCGTCTGTTTTCCCATCCAGGGTTTTGAACCAGAGTGCTTGTACACTGGAGAGAATTTTGGCAAGGTCCTAACTACTTTGCTGGCAGTCAACTTTGCCACACAAGGTAAGACATTAGCTGTTTCCTTTTGGTTTCTGTTATACTTACAAAACACGTGTAAAAAAAAACATTGATGAAATCTTTTTAATCACATTTTGGACAAGTTACGAGACACTGGTTATGAAAATCTAATATATATATAAACGTATGTGTGTACATATATATAACATTTGTAGAATAAGTGTGTATGACAGATAAAGTACATTTTATTGTGTACGTGTCATAAATATCCATTATTTGGTTTGCAGAGCCTTCTGAAATGATGATTTGCTGTGTTAGAGATGGGCAGCTGGCATGGCAGTGTGTGTTTGTGTCATGCTGTGTTTACTCATGTTCATCCTGAGAGGTGTCCTGTGTTGCTGCATTCTGTGTACATCTATAGCCCCAGCCCCTTATCAATTATTAACACGCCTGTATGGTCATATATATTTGCATCTCTTGAGATTTTTCCTTTAACAACAATATCAAATTAAAGGGTTTAAATTACAACAGCTTAGTAGTTATTTAGGATTCCTTGTTTTGGAGTAAACAATGAAGTACTCTCTGATCCAGATTTGAAAAAAATGTATTGAGTTGTATTTTAGCCTAATTTACCACATCTCTGGAAGTAGGGAATATGTGTTTAAGTCAGTATAGGACCACTGCTATTTTGGAGGGTAGTATTAGAACTAAAGCTACTTTCTTTCATTATTCATTATTTTTTACCCTTCTTAATCGATTTGCGTTGAAATAGAGTAGTGTGGTTAAATTGACAATTTGCCAAAGTCAACAGTCATCTCTACAAACTATGTAGTGGAGTCCAGAGAAAATAGTTCAGAGAAAAGAGTTCAGAGAAGTTGGAGAAAAAAATGTCCAAATTGATATGCTATTAGGGGGCAAAAAAATCTGATTTATTTTGGAAGTGTGTACTTGACTTATGATTCATTCATGGTTGAAATAGTTTCAGCTCAACATGTTGAGACCGGTTGGAGTTCTGTCTTTCCTCTGCTCTTTGGAATTACTTTCTCACCTCTCAGTGCCACATTCAACAATTTTGGACGTGGAGCCAAAGCCTATTCCAGTACTGACAGATATTTCATGTGAGAGTCTTTCACAGGCTGGCTGTGTCCCGCAGTTGCTTTATCCATCTTTGTGCCTAAACTTGCTTCCAGGTGGATCCGTCCTAACTTTGTTGTTAGGATTGAGCATGAAGCCTTTGTCATATGCAGCCCTCCTCTACATCCTAGTCATACTTTAAGTTCTCAGCATATACATTTGTTCAGGTTAAATGCTTTAAATATGATATTCATACAGTGTTTACCAGAAAGCAGAGGTAACAGAAGGGCCTGTAAGGCTTTGCTGTAGATGGGGTGTAGCATGTGGGATCTCACCTGTCACTTCTCTGTGTTCTTTTTATGATGCATACTGATATCTCTGTGTGTGGAAAACAGTGACTCGCCTGCCTTCATGCTTTTAAAGACATACCACAGATCCAATTGCTTAAAAAATCAGAAAGAACGATCCAGTTTTTGCTGCCTGTGACTGAAATTCTGCTCAAAGGAATTCCAGCGTCATATCCTCCCGTCTGAATTCTTCACTTGATCTGAAGTTAAGGTTAATAGGGCTAATATGACACTCTGATTCTTCCTCCCTCTGTGATTTGAAGAAGGATTAGACGGCCGCACTGGCGAGCGTCCAGCTGGCATTTGATAGGCCGTCGTCTGCGAGCGCTGCCATTTGTTAGCATGTAAGAGGTTTGCGGTGCTGCCATGTGTCATTTCTCAAATGAATTCTGGCAGCATTGTGGATGCCTCTGTCACTGCAGAACTGCATTCATAGCATGGGGCAGCTGGCCACTACCAAACCCCTGTTACAGGGATTCTGCTGCAGTGGCTGAGTGATGGCTCCAGGGAGCGGTTGGATGTCGTAAATCTCTCTTTTTTTATCTCATTCTCTGAAATGAAATTCATGAGCATGAAGCTGGGGAGTTTGTGTTTAAAATATATCTGTTAGGCACACTTATTTATGGAATCAAGGTGGCTTCAGCATGAGTGATCTCTGATATAAGTTCAAATTCTCATCTAAGGGCTAAAACTTGTCTGGATCTTTGGTGAAATCAGAGTATTCCATGAGGAATTTATGTTTGTGTGTGTGTTCGGTGTCCTGGGGCTGAGCCGAGCAACAGTCTGTGCTCACAAATCACCATCAAGTATTCAGTCCCCAATGTGTGTGTGCGTGTTTAAGGTCAGATCATGTGAGGGAGAAAACCCTTATTTCCTTGTGTTCGCAGATTGTGCTGCTGAGAGATGTCCACAGTCCGGTTCCTCCTCTCCTAGTCAGGCGACGTCCTCACTGTCCTCGGCCAAATCCAAAGGCTCTCTGCGTAGACAATCCAAATCTGCGGTATATTTCCATTTTCCACACATGAAAACAAGCTCATTTTCAGTGTACTTTTGTCAACATCAGTTTCATTTTATGGAAGATTTTATTGGTTTGGAGCTCTGATGTGTGTATAGAAAATCTGCTGAATAAAATGTAACTGCATGTTATAACATAATATAGATACACTATATATACAATATACATAATATAACTCACATTGTGATTCATGGATTTTTTTTCTTTTAAATGCGCCAAAAAAGAAGTGAGCATGGGTTTATACTCTTTGATAGCTGTGACTCACCTTTACTTTCTGGACTAACTTCACAGTTTTGAGGAAGGACAGCCACACTGTCGTAGCTTTTCCTCATTCCCACGTAATGAACACAACCATCGACATTCAGAGAACTGTTAACCTGTTCTCAGACACTGGAATTGGTTCTGTAGGCGTGCTCTTCACAGCTGCAGTTGTATTTTTTAACACAACTCAAAGACTGATGATACAGAAACTCACTTCCAACAACTGCATCTCACCTGCTGCGTGTCCTTCTTGTCTTGGAAACACTGCCGCTTAGGCTCCGAAAGACAGATTTTGACACTTTCATATTTGTGCCGCTGACCTCTGCAACAGGAAATGTCAGAGAACGGGGCCGGCGGGCAGCTGATGGTGAAGGCCCGCTTCAACTTCAAGCAGAATAACCAGGACGAGCTGTCGTTCAATAAAGGCGAAATGATCCTCGTGACACGGCAGGAAGAAGGAGGATGGTGGGAGGGCACGCTCAACGGCAAGACGGGCTGGTTTCCGAGTAACTACGTCCGCGAGGTCAAACCGTGCGGTGAGTTGGGCCGCGCTGCCTGGATCATGACTTCAATGCTGCCCAAGTTGAGCAGTGGTCTTATTTGTGATGACAAATGTTGAGTGGAAAATGAAAAAATATGTTCGCTTCATGCCAAACTCAAATGATGATTTACAAGCGACTCCTTTTATGTTTAGTCGTGCTTAAAACAACGCTTATCTGTTGTTGTGAAAACAGCAGGCACAGAATGAACCACTAAGTTTAAAACTAGCTGTTAACTCCAGGAGCCTCTGTTAGCTTCTGCTTAACCGGTTGTCCGCCCATTTTGAACATGCCCAATGCTTTTTTCTCCTCAGAAAAACCATCGTCTCCTAAAGGAGCTCAGATGACGAAGAACTATTACAATGTGGTGAGTCAAAATATATATATATTTTAAAATAATAAAAGACAGATTTAAAAAAAAAAAAATGGTGTATTTTAACAATGTGTTTGAGTTCACCGGTTGTTTTAATTCAATCTTTTTTTACTGACTAGGCTTTCTTTAGTCGAGTAAAACCAATTCCATGTGGAAAGTGATTAAATGATCAGTTTTGTGCACTAACTAACTAAGTACTCACCGAATACAGAACTCACTCTAGCCGTCTAATTGAAAAAGTGTTTGTCAATTATAAACTGGCCCGTATTAACACCGCCTTTAGTGCCTGTTGCGAAAGTTTCCTGAGAGGAAATACTATCCACCTCTGGTGATTGTTTGTTTTGTTTGCTGCTTTTGCAGGTTGTTCAGGATATTGTAGATCACGAAAAGGAGTTTGTCAAAGAGTTACAAACAGTCCTGAGTTGTTACCTACAACCACTGCAGGCCAGTGAAAAGTAAGAGCCATCTTCATGAGATTTCCTGACATTTCTAAACATGCTTAATGTGAATTTATCCTTTCACATATGTTAACATTACAGCTTCCTCTCTATAGTGGTGCATGTTGTAGGACAGTCACTATTCTTGCTTCTCTTCAGGCTGAGCGCTGCTGACAGCACCACCCTGTGTGGAAACCTGGAGGAGATCCTCAACTTCCAGCAGGGACTCTGTTTGGCTTTGGAGGACTGCACAAAGTAAGTTATGTTGAACTTTAGTAAGAAATTGTCCTCTGAGGTTTAAATTTTGTACACCATTAACTATTAAATTTGTGTCATAGTGCATTTCCTATTCTGCTCACTGCACTTTGTGATAGTCTTATTAATAGTTTACCATATATGTTCATATTTTTGAAAGTCACTTCCTCTTCTCCTCATATCCTCTCTAAATAATTTATTATTTGCAGAAGCAGCAACATAAATTCAATAAATAACCCTTGTATAATTATCTTTACACACATCACTTAAAAAAAAATCTAATTAAATGCATAACTTAGGTCCATCTTTACACTGCTGAGTTGACTCTTAAACAAGGGGGTGTTTTGGGAAGAATTGGTTGACTTTCATTTATTTAAACTTTAGGATCTAAAGTTGGATTTTTCAAAAATTTTATTTTCTGTTTGATCAATTTTCCTTTTCTACTTATTAAATCTTTAAACCTTTTCTGGGACATTGCAGGGTCCCAGAGGGGCAGCAGCGGGTGGCAGGTTGCTATTTAAACCTGATGTGTCAGATCAAGAATCTCTACCTGACTTACTGCTCGAGCCACCCTTCAGCTGTGTGCATCCTCACCGATCACAGGTCAGCCCCTACACTTCACAAAACTACAGAAAGGTTTTAGTATAAAAACTCTGCATAAAAATGTGATCCATTGTTTACTTGCCACTTTTTCATGAGTCTAAGGTTACATCATTAGAAATGAATTGCCTTTGCTTGCCCTTTACTTGTTTGATATGAAGCTCTTGTCTTTTATTGTGTGGATTTAATTAATCTAAATTAGACAAACCGAATGTCTTAAGGAGGTCAAAACAAAGAGCGGATTTGATGTACAGAACTACTTAATTTCTGTTTGGAGTTGTACTTTTGTTTAAATCCACAAGGTGGCTGTCTGTTACCATCCCAAAATTGATTTTAATGGTAAACTGTTAGCGAGCCAGTGTGCTGACAGTCCCTAACTCTTCAGCTCAGTAACTGTAAAATGTTTCATTTTTTTATGACATGGTTTGCTGTTACAAGCTGTGCAATTGCATAACAGAAAAGGAGGGGAGAAATGGCCATGGTGCAGTTCAAATGAGACGGTCTTGAGTAACATTGAGAAGTCTTGCCAAACACTGTTCACACTAGTTGAATTAGACACAGGAAGCTGACTTACAGGATATACAGAGCTGTGGTTGTCTTGACTGGCAAACAGCGCTTTTCACAGTAAGCACATTTGCATTTCAGTTGAAGGAACTTTTCATGTCTCGTCCTCATTTACTCATTATTATCATTGCAACAGAACAATGCACAGCTGAGGCTTTGGATTGTGGAAACTGAGGAGTGGTGTTACTTTCAAAATAGATTTGCGTGTGTGCAGTGAAGGAACCATGCTGCAGACAGACCGAAATGCACACACAACACAAAATGCACCACGCAATTCTGGTGACCTGATTTGATATATCTGATAAGATGTTATTATTGACAGTTTCATTGACAGCTTGCTGACATCACATCACAGTGATGACAAATGAACAGATAAATGGAGTCTTGTTTCTTGTTTCCATTCTGAGGAGACGTCAATAATACGTGTGGTCTTACATCTGAATGCATTTGTTGCTCTGAAATCCATACTTGTATGTATCATTCTTTACTTGATGGCGCTTTCAGAACTGTAAATCCCTCATTCCATCTAATTTAATAGCCCAAATGATCATAGATGCTGCTTTTTAATGCATTGTATTTAATGGGTGAATAAATGATTGGAAGTAGATTAAAGAGGTCCAATCAGATTAAAGTGAGACATTATCGTGTGTCATTAAAATCTATTATCTTGCTAAATTTGATGGCAGCCAGACTTTAAGACAGAGCTATGCTATCCACTGTGCAGCATGTCCTGTTGGAAGAGAGGGATGATGTTTTTACAGGAGCTTGTTCATGTGTGACATGTTCACTGCTTTAGAAAAACCACTCGGGGTATGATTTCAGGTTCACATTTTTGGCAAGTTTGCATGTTTGAGCTACCTTGATGTTTGACCTATACACTCTATAGTTTTTACCCATAACTCGACATAAGAGGTACTTTTGTTTCTACTTTTACAGTGAAGAGTTAGACAAGTTCATGGAGAGCCAAGGAGCAAGTTCTCCAGGAGTCCTGACCCTGACTACCAGCCTCAGTAAGCCCTTTGTGAGGCTTGAAAAGTACCCGACTCTGATGCAGGAGCTGGAAAGACATGTGGAGGTATAGTCTAATTACACAAACATGTCTAAATGTATTGTGTTGAGAAAAATGTAAAAAAGAAATCAACAAAATTTGTGGAGGAATGTATGTGTTATTGTTACCACCAATTTGTAACATTGTATGGAAATAAAACACTTCCCTTGGTTGGCCCATTGATGATAGTGTGCAGTGGATCGTCTTTTATGGCTGAGATAGATATCATTATCATGATCCAAATTCCTTTGTGTCTACAACACTCATGTAGCCACAAAAAATCAATTTCTATCATATTATTTTCATGTGGCATTAAGTCCAACTCATCAGGTCATGAATAAGTACGAGGACAAATATTAAAACAAAATAGTTGGAGTGCACAGCCAGTCTGTTTTGCAGCGCTGAGGATTTTCCATGTTTATGTGCTCGATGAGAATTCCTGGATCAAAGTTTTCTTTCTGTAGTTTGACTACATGTTGGTCAGATACCTTGTCGCTTTGTTCTGAAGAATCCCTCCTCCCACTGTTTCCTAAAATAAATACATTTTCTATTATGTTTTGAGGAAACAATACATGACGTGCAGTTTTAGAGACCATTGAATTGCAGACTGGTTTCTACTCAGGTTTTTGTGTTTGATCCAGTGTTGTCTTTCTCTACCACAGGAGGCTCACCCAGACTACGCCGACATCATAAAGGCACAGGCAACATTTAGGAGCCTAGTGGTAGGTCTGAGCAATCAGGCTTCTTTTAAAACATCTCACGTTTTCTTTATTTGCATCTTCCCTCTCTATTTTATTTGATGGACAAAACCAGATCTGGGATGGGAGCAGTGACATAAAGCAGAGGTGACAAAGCAGGATTCCTTCCATACAGTTACGCCCTGATTCCAGGACACAGCGTTCTCATTGTTCAAAAGCTAGATTGAACAGCTGTATTTTCTGCTTCTTTTATCTGGCAATTATTGATATTCACAGTATTTGTGTTAGAATTGGAAAGGCATCATAAATTCCCAAATATATTTTTTCACTGATTAATTTTGTGTTTCTAAACACTATAAAACCTTCAAAATCTATTCTTGGCTAAATTTCTAGTTTTGGTTAAAAATTTCTGAAGGGCTGCACATGGGTAGCAGCATTTCTTAATGCTGTCTAGAGTAGAGAGGGAGATCTTAATGACCTTGTTGATCTTTTTCTTCTTACTGGTTTATTTTAAGTGATGCCATTGTTCCTTTCGTAGGTGTGAGCTGAAATGCCATCATAAATGAGCTGAATCAAAAATGCGCAACCGCATATGAACCTCAGCGAACCTTGTTGTGAGATACTATTTTCCCCCTGTAGGCCTCTGAGTTTCATGTATGAACAAATTAAGTGAGTCACTGATCTCCTCAACCGAGCTTCACAGGAAACAGGGATAAAAAAAAGCATAACAACACGACCCAATGGTATTTGCATTTTCTGTATGCTTTTAATGTGTGGTTGAGAGAGGAGAGACTGGGGAATTGCTCTGCAGCATTCTACCTATAGAAACTCCTTTTACACGCACTGGAAAATCATACATGTTGCAGTGTCATTTTTCCTGTTTGAAGAGGGAGAGCCCCGCCGTTACACCTGAAAAAGTGCTGCTCTCTGATGCATCTTACCTGACACACCTTTTTAAAGAAGGAAATAAAGAAGTAGATTCCACAGGTGACATTATAGTACTGAAAGTTATGTCCACAGAGAGGGAAAAAGAAAAAACCCTGTTGCTCATTAGTCAATGGGTCCAAAAGACAGGGGAACAACATGTTCAATACAAGAGTTTTTGTTTGTTTTTTCTCCAGGAAGTGATGCTCTTTTAATGCATATCTCTTTAACATTGTCACATTTCCCTGGCTGATGTTTGTTTAGACTCAGTGCCAGGACCTGCGGAAGCGGAAAAACCTTGAGCTGCAGATCTTGTCCGAACCGGTGCGGGGATGGGAAGGAGACGGCATGAAGAGTCTGGGTCATGTGGCCTACATGTCACAGGTCCATGTTAAGAACGGATGCAGTGAGGTGAGATGAAGGTTGACCACAAGTAAAAAAGCTCGTCCAGTCAGAGCATAGATTTATCTCATAGAGAAGCAAACTTTTACCATTCCAGTTTGATTCCACCAGTAGGCTGCTATTTAAAACTAATGTGTAGCTAAACAGATTTTTTCTCTCCCACTGTTCATGAGCTGTGAAATTTGACTTCCGTCTTTGCCTTTTTTAATACCCCCCACAAGTATCAAACAGAAGCCCCAGTAGGTTGTACACAGACTCTCAGTTCATCTCCTCTTTCTTGTGTGGTTTCTGTGTAGGGGTCCACATTGAGGTTGTGGTTGGAACATAACCTGAGATAGACACTTACATTCACCCTCTTGCACCGATAGCCAAACACTTTCCACCAGTATTCAGATTTTTTTTAAAACTTTTTACAGGCATAGTTTATTTTCTATGTATTTGAGACTAACTGTTCTGCAAGATACTATCAGCCTATTCACTACTAAGATTGGCCAGTGATGGGTCTTGTAGTGAGTTAAACCTTATGTGTGGTTTCCAACAAGTACATCAACCCAGCTCATTTATAGCCTCCCTCCCATGCCTGAGAAGGGGGCGAAAGCATTTCTTTTCTTAAAATAACCTTAGGCCCACCTACAATCATGCATTAAAACTGATTAAATCTTTTATATCTTGCAGGAAAAAGAAGAACGATACCTAATGCTTTTCCCTAATATGTTAATTATGCTCTCTGCCAGTCCACGGATGAGTGGCTTTATTTATCAGGTGAGGTGCCGTTCAATGTATATAAATTCAAGGTCTGTTAGTCCTGTTTTAACATGGATAATGATGCTCTTCTTTGAGAGATATTTATTATCCATGAAAAAAACATTAAGAATTTGCAGAAAGTCTAAACTAATATGTTAAAGAGTGATTCTAATGCAGCACATAGCAGAGAAAACAACAGATAACTTCAGAAGTACTCTGTCTGTGTGACAGAAAATGCATTCTTTAACACCTTCCCAAAACCCCATTATCTCCCAATGAAAACACTCAATTTATAAGAGAGCCCCATGCTCAGACTGCCATTATACTCATATTTAGAGCAATCTTTTACACCAGAAGACTGAATTTCTCTAATCTTAGTGTATTTCTTGCACCTTATAAACACCAGTTTCATCATCCTTTTTAATCAGGTGATTTTTATTATGTGGCAAACTTGTAAAATACAAGATTTAATAGACTTTTCTGCAAAAACTCACCAGAGTGAGTGATATTATTCTGTTTCAGTTGACATACATCAGATCACAGAACTGAATGTACCCAATACATGTGTCCTTTATACAATTATTATTCTCACAACTATGCCCAAGTTTGTCATTTCAGGAAAATGTTCTTTTATTTGCTTTGAAATATTGAGGGGAGCGCTCCTATCTTTTTTTATATTGTCCAACATGCAGTTTTCTGTCTGCTTCAGGGAAGGCTCCCACTAACAGGCACCACAGTAACGAGGCATGCAGAAGATGCAGACAGCGCCCACTTTGCCTTTGACATCACAGGTTAGTATCTGAATTACTGGTGATATGGTTAATCTTTTTGAGATTGGAGGGTGTTGAACAAATAATGATCTCATGTAATGATCTTTGTAGCTATTTTTATCAAAGCACTCTCTGTTTGAAGAGTCAAAGTGCCATTCAAATCTTAGATTCAGTACTGTCACCAACGTACCGTGTTGTGGCTGGCGTCTATACAAAGCTGCTGAAGGCATAGTGATTGCTTCTCTTTTACTTGAAACCTGTTTGATACACTCATTAACTTAGCTAAGGCAAATGGTTGGCATTTGAAAGTTGAACCTCTAAACTCTGTGTTCTTTAACATCCACATTTGGAATTCAAAGAATACATGTCAACAATTTTGTCGTAGGTGAGAGGAAAAAATAATCGCTTAACTGTTTAATCAGTTTCTACCACAAATGAATGGATTTTAATGTACACAATAGTCTTAAAGTTTCATATTGATTGTTTAATTTTTGCATCGTATTTTGTTGATCTTATCCGCCACCTTCATTGGATGTATTTTGAGTTGCCGTGTTTGTGTTTGCTGCAGGAAGCATGATCGACCGCATTACTGTGTTCTGCAGTAGCTTCCAAGAGTTACAGGACTGGCTGGAGCACCTGCAGCCTTTTACCAAAGGAGGCAGCCCTGCAGGCACCATTTCAAAGGTTTGGACACCCACTCAAACAAACAAACATGTCCGGCATGCAGTGAAAACGATACCAAAAGTGAACGCTGTATGATGAAGTGTGAAAATCTGCATTCACGCTCGGAGTTGACAAACACTAGATGAATGTGTCTGTCCTGCAACAATTCTCAGACACTTGTTGGCTGTGACTGTCTTGTGCAGAATGTAGACGGGAGGCACGCGAGCATGCTGAGTACCCCCACGCACGTGCCTCACCCCGGTGGTCTGGGCACTGCCGCTCGTGGTCCCCTGGAACCACCAAAGACGAGCAAGCCCTGGTCTCTCAGCTGTTTGCGCCCTGCACCACCTCTCAAACCCTCTGCGGCACTGGGCTACAAAGAGGTAGGAAGTTGGAGAGCTGCAAAATCAAACCCACACTGATCTCCCGTAATCAGTCATACCATGGCATGATTGTCAGGAAGTCTAAGAAGTCCCCCTCCCCTACATTGTCCACATCAGTCTCATATTCGTTCAGATGTCCAGGTCGGTGTTCAAACATTAAAGAGATTACACACACTTTTATTCATTTCAAAAGGCTTTTAAAATTTTTTTTAGCAGACTTTAGGCTTGGACTTTGAAATTGACGACATGGACCTAATCTGCTGCGACTTAACTCTCTTTTACAGTTGCTTTGCCTTAATCATGATACAGTTATGCCTTATGGAACATAACTTTATCAATAACTTTATCCACCCTGGCATTATGGGAAAAAGCAATTAGATTCAAAATGATCAAAAAGTTTACATTGAGTACTTGACGTAGCATTGATCATAATTAAAGCTTATATGAAACGGTCATAGGACAGAGAGGCTTTGGTGAAGTAAATGGAACGGTTTTGAAACAACTCAAGTTTTCCTGAAATGGGGTGTTACCCCACTCTTATAAATCAACTGGCTAGTATGAGCCTGTTTCCTTTTATGAGAGACAGTGCTCTCTCTGCGGTCTGTGTGGGTAAAGGATTGCTGCAGTCAGCACTTTAAACACTTTCAGGTGTTGCTCATATCTACCACCAGGGAAGATATTGAAAATGAATCAGACGTGTACTGCAGTTCTTGCTAACAACCTTTACACAGAATAGATAAATCTATACTCACAATATATGAGATCTTTAAAACAGACTGAAATTGTGTTTTTTTTAGCTCAGGTTTGGGCTATTTGCAGTAGTTAAGATTGCCAGATTTATTTAAACATTTCATCATATAGTCAGATAAACCTCATGGGGCTTTTTCCCTCTGATTCCTTTGTTGATTGAATTAAGCAACACTTGTTATGTGGAAGGATTGTTTTCAAATTTTGAATTGACTGATAGACTACATATTTTAGACCTGTAGAATACTAACCCTTTTTCGGTACTTGCATTTGTCATTGTAATGCTTCTTCTGTTCCTTTTATAGGGAAGTTCCTTTTATGTTAATCGTATGATAGTCTTTGCCCATTGACTAAGATCAGGTAGATTACAGGGGGTGGTAAAAATGTTCACCAGTAACTCTCTCACAGCCTTTTTCTCATTGTAGTGTTTCATAGTTTTTCCCCTTTTTTCTCTCTTTCCGTTCTGCTCTCTATAGAGGATGTCTTATATCATGAAGGTAAGGTTAGAACCAACTGTGTTTCTCCCCCTGTGTGTGTGGGTAAAAGCGTGGGCTGGGGAGGTGGGATGGGGTTGCCTGTGTGTGTGTTGTGCTGACATGTGATTGCTCTGTTTGCTTCACTTCTCTCTCGTTGTCATCTTGTCGGTTTCCTGTTTTCTGTGGCCTTGCGAGTCTGCTTTTTTTCTAAACTCTCGTTCCCTGTAAGGTGTCAGCCACCATCTATGTGTGGTATGGTATCACTTATGTTTTCAAATCCCTTTCTCATGCAACTGTGGAAGTCAAAATGTGCTCTCAAAGATCATCCTGGGCAAGGGGATTTGTTGCCATGTGAATAATTTGCGTACACTTAAGCTTACATCATAGAACAAACCTGGGAGGAACTGCTTTCCATCCGTAGTGGCGTTTAAGTAAAAGTCATAATGGTTCATTATGACTGATCATTCCTCTGGTGGCTTGGAACACTACACTCTAAATTAACTTTAAATGCTCCCTCTGTCTGCTGGGTTGTTAAACATGTTGGGCTTTGTTTTTTTTTGTTTGTTTCTTGTATTTAAGCGTGTAAAAAAGCTCCGAAACAAAAAGCCAGTGTACCAAAGTTATTGAAGACGGCGTGACATGAGACGGCCTGATGAAATGCCATTACTGTCTTTGAGTCTTCGCCCCCTGTATTTTGGGGAATTCTGAGAAATGATGGTCATTTTTTACATCTTATCTAATGTTTGGATTTGTGTTTTGATCTCAGCCAGCAGCATGAGGGGAACAATGACTTCATGCAAATTACCATGACACTAAAAATCCACAAAATGTGGATTGTCCATCCAAAGCTAGTCACCGAAACATGTCTGGATTTTTTTTTTCCATTGAATGGTAATCATTCATCACACCTCGAAGGTGTTCCACAGAGGAAATCCTAATTTTTTCCTGTTTTCATACTAAATGCAACTCAGCAGAAAGGAGGAGAAAGATGCTGATTCAACACACAGTAAATGTTGTGGTTTGATGAAGTGTGAACTTATTCGATGGGACCTTCAGTCTTTTTCCAGCTTTTTGTAAAACTTTGCACTCTGCAAATAAAGCTTTGCTATTTTTTACTCCAACTTAACGTGTAGTCAGTGGCAAAGATTAAGTCTGACAATTCTGACGATTCTGGGCATTTGTTATTGCGTCACGCGGGCTCGTTTTGACACAGAGAATTGCCTGGACGGGTTGGTCTCAGTCATCCCTGCTTGCTGCCCTGTTTGTTGATGGTTGTTTTGTTTTCTCATCTGTGTACATACGGGACACACATCCCCGCAAGCTTGCATTGTGTTTGGAGTTGGCCTAAGCTCTCAGGTGTGTGTAGCAGTGAACGTTTGTGTTTACGAGGATGCTCTGAATATATCGTTGTGCTCCCCCAGGACTCCAGTAAGAGCCCACGGCCTATGAAGAAGTTCCTGCCAGGCAACAGGAAGAAGGAGCGCAAGCCCTCTGATGATGAAGTTCAGACGAGGAAAAGTAAGGGTTTTACTGTTGTAACTATTTGTAGTAAGTATGTTATTTGAATAAAAAAGTAACTTGTTTTGTTGGTATTGTTTAAAATATTACAATTAATGAGTTATGACTAAATTTGGTCAATCTAAGATTATGCTTTCGTTAAAAGAAGGAAAGATAGGCAAACGGGAAAGATATCTGGATGATTTGACTGATCATTGTGACCAAATATTGAATGTCCTCTACTATCAGCAACATGAAACACACCCAGGACTTAATGAAACTCTGGCTTTGGCAGGCACGGTCGCTCTGGAGGAGGACGCTCAGATTCTTCGGGTAATCGAGGCTTATTGCACCGGAGCCAGCCTGCACCAGAGCGCCACGGGTGCGTGTTCGTGCATGCGCGTCCAAGTGTTTCTTACATGCATTTGAAGACCCCGCGCCAATTTACGTTCTCAATGATTTGTCTGTGCAGCAGTGCGGAAAGAGTGTGTGCCTCAGGTGCTCCTGCCGGAAGAGGAGAAGATCATTGTGGAGGAGATGAAGAGCAACGGGCAGACGGTTATTGAGGAAAAGTAGGGATGCTATCGATGTGCAACGATAGGCTTTGATTTTATTCTTCCATTAAGGACTTAATTACATTTCTCAGGATCCTGATTGCTTTTTCCAAATTGATTGATTATGATTATAATCTCTGAGAATTTGGAATTGATTGTTATTTAACTGTTGAGACACATAATCGCTTTGTGGCCTCACAGCCAATCAAACCTTCATGTAAGAGTGAACTATAGATGTATTTGTCTACTTGCTGTATTTTGAAGAGTATGCGCCTGTCATGCAACACATGCTGTTGTTTTCCCCTGCAGGAGCCTGGTAGATGCTGTGTACGCTTTAAAGGACGAGGTTCATGAATTGAAAAAGGTAAGCATGTTCAGTGATAACTTTGGGAGAACGGGCGTTAACAGTGAAATAATTTATTTTAGCATTTTATCAGGTAAGTATTTAAACTACATGTGACAAAGTGTGAATGAAGTTATGATTTAATTCAAAGTGTTTAACGTGCCACATTTAGCCAGAATAGGAAAAAGCTGTGCAATCCTTTTCCTTTTAGTGCACTTGAAAAACGTTTGGATCTCATGCAAAAAGACAAAATAATTTAAATAATCTCGATCATTTTGAAAGCAGTCAGAAAACACCGTCCAGAATATATATTTCAAGCAGGTTTATATATATATATTAAGCAGGTTTCAGTTAACAAGGTGCATTCATCATTTATACCTACAAGGAAACGGTTTAATGGATGAAAGTTCAGTGTCTTCAAATAGTGGTTTCCCTTCAGCTTTTCCTTCCACTGACTTCTTTGCATCAGTTTTCTTGACTATGTTCCTGCAAAGCTGCTTCGCAAATGAAGTCTTGTTGTCGTTAGGACACACATGAGAGTGTGTGATGGTTCTTAACAGTTTGTTTTCAGGGACTGGCTTCTACAGCTCCCCTCACTCAACATTTTCATCATTGTAATCTGCAGGAGAATAGGTGGATGAAGCAGTTTATGGAGGAGGAGCAGAAGTCTCGCAAAGAACTTGAGAGGCTAGTCCGGAAACTGACCAAGCAGAAGAACGACTGTGCTTGGGAGGACAGCAGCCACTGAACTCACCCGATCAGTCCTCCCCACCCTTCCGCGGCTTCACTCCAGTGCCTGAGGGACGGGTTTTTGTGTGCGTTTGTATATCTATGTGACGTCCTCGCATTTCAGTCTCCTCTGGTCATGATGCTCGATCTGAAATCGCGGTGAAGCCTGAACTGTCTTCCTGATCCAGCCTGGCTGGATGAGACTAAACACATGCTTCCAACCGAGACAGCCCGGCTCAGCCCATGTGTTGCAGACATGCCCCCCCCCCTCAGTGGTCGGCTCTGCGAACTCAGCCTAACAAACCGAACAATTCTGGACAAGGACAAAGAAAGCTCGCTACATATTTTTTTCTGCTTCCGTGAGTAATAGAAAAGGATTACAAAGCCATTAAGTCTAACGCGTTCTTTTGCATGCACTTCCTTTACAAAGGGGTATTCTTTTTTTCTCAGATCATGTCTTTATTTTATTTTTCATTGGCATATTCTGCTGGGGAAAAACACCCATTGTGCTGTTAAGATTTGCCTTTTTTTTTAGACACTCGCATCACACATGTCCAGGCTGTTAAGACATTTTTGAGCAGCTCAAGCAGCTGAGCTCAAAATATTAAAACCGGTCTCCAAATCCAGCTGTCTAAATGCATGAATGTACAGTTTCTACAGAATGGGTTCTGCATCTGAAAGTGATGCTCAATATATTCAGATATAGACTACAAAGATATCAGGGATGCCTTAGCATACTAAAATAGGAAAGACATATTGTACCGTGTATGTAAACAATGAGGTAACCCTTACTTTTGTTACTGAAATATATTCAAAATAATTTTAACACACTGAATATATAGCCTTGCTTTATTTTGGACATTAAACTGTAATCTTTATTTATTGTTAACCCAAGCATTTAATGTGGTGTTAGCTTTATAGATATAGTTCTGCTGCCTACAATTTATCTGGAGTTTTAATAGCAATATACAAATATGCAAAAGCAAAAAGAAAAACCCTTATTTCGGTCAAGGTGAGCATATCTTTTCTTTTTTTTTGACATCAACAGAAGACACGTGATTTGAGTAATGAGTTTCCAGTGAGAGTACAGAGGTTGTTTTTTTATGTTTTTATTCTTTTTTGTACTGGTCGGTTTCTGCAGAACTGACAGGGGAAAAACTGATTAAATAAACATGGAGTTATTGACATCTAGGTTTAAAGTTTTGCTGTAATGGTAAAGTGCCTCCCAAAGTGGTGAATAAACCGAAACCGATTTGGGCTTTATGTAAATTAAATTAAAAGTGTTGGAGGTGGTTTGTTATAATTATTTGGAAATGAAGCTCACCATATATATATACATATATATATATATATATATATATATATATATATATATATATTTATGGTGAGCTAGTTAAGCTGTGGCTTCCTTATGAAGACCCACAGAGGTACGTTTGACAACACTGTTATCTGAGAAGCAGTGAATGTATTTGAAATGCAATAAGTGACTGCTTTACTTTAACGCCAGCAATAGTTGATTAGTTTTGGTAAACTTGCAATAAGATGTGACTGAACTCAGTTAATAACTCAAAAGAAGGCCATATGTGTTTCTTCTCTCTTTTGTTTTGAGGGAGGAAGGGGATTTGCCTCCACATAGTTTGGCTTATCAATAGTATTTATTCACTGAGGTATTTTGGTGTTGATAATCATTGTTTAAAAAAAAGACAAAACTTTGACATCCCATCGTTATTGCTGTCATTGTTGTGTTGATGACAAACAATACAAATTGTAGCATATAGTAGGACAGTCCCCTTAGTGGGCTTTGCTGTTTTTGCATGCAGCTCTGAGCAGGAACTGTCTAGCCTTGATTCATCAGCAGAAACGGCTCGGTCCCGCTCAAACGGCACCTCCGTAAGATTAATGCTGACCGCGCCGCTCGGGCTGATCTTCAACCGGGACACCTGGTCAGCAGGTAGACTCGTCCACGGCTTCCTGTGCAGCTGCATGTCTCACCAGGCGTCTGTTGCCTTGTGGCTGTTTTGCTGTTGTTCTGCAAAAAACTGCTTTCACCTCGCCACCCACTGTAATTTCTACTCCTCCATCGCCTCCATGAGCACTTAAAGGTGGGAAGAGGTTAAAGTTAATCTAAAACGATATCTCCAGACCACTGTGTGTTTTCTGTTTTTGAAAGATCATTCTATTCTATGCAATTATTGTTGTCGCAAGTATTGTAATGCTTTTCTCTTTCTTTCTTTTTTTTAAACTAGACACCTGTACTTTATGTTTGGTATGATTGTTCTTTTATTAAAAGTTTAATATAATGAGCTGTGTTTTGACATCAGTCAAACCATGTGAGAAGTGGAAAACTCCACCGTCCCTCAGCCACACTGGAAATCCACAACAGCAGGCGTTTCCACGCTGTGTTCTGTAGAGCTGAAACACAGGAATTTGTAGGTTGTTTAATTTTCTATCATGAAACCCAAGTAACAGGATGGAAGGAGTGACTAGAATAGATGACATCCTGTAAGACCGCTCTGTTTGTGCATCCACACACCCCTTTAGACTCACACTTTCCATGCTCTCGTACACGTGAAGCGTGTCTGAGACGCAAACCTGAACTTGGGCATGTGGGTTGGAGGGTGATGGAGTTTTAGATTAGTAGAGCTTGAGTCAATGCCCTTTTACTGTGCATTTTAACAGTAAGTCTGGCATTTAGGGTAATTCCTTGTGTATCTTCAGTGCTTGGCGGAAATGATTACTTTTGGAAATTGGAAAAAGGTGGAAAAAATACACAACTGTTTATGGAGGTTAACCTCATTTATGAGGACCTTAAATTAACCAAAAACGTACTTTTTGTTCTTTTATCTTTTTTTTGGTTTTCCTGGAAATGAAAGTTAAATGGAAAATTATGCTGAACTTGATCATCTTCTGATGCAATAACCTACATTTTTATCGGTTGGTACGATAAGACCAATCATTTTTTCTATGTGGTTTTGTGTCCTAGAAATTTCAAACCGCTGTGGCAAAGGCTGAGCTCAAATGCAAGTGGCCACAGGTTTTGCTTGTTCAAGCAAACAAGAAATGTCACGTATCTTGCTGCTAGGCCCAAAAAAATTATTGTGCAAGGACGATGCAGGTTTTAAACACTTTAGATTAAATATGCAAATTAAATTCAGTCATACAAACCAGTTTACAACAATAAATATGGAACAAAAAAAGTTACATCATTTAATAAGTTATAGTTTGGGGTGTGGTTTTTGTCTTATTTCAGTCCAATTAAGAGTGTTCTCAGTAGACATAAATCCATGTCCATGTGCATCTAGGATCTCCCTCGCTAAAGTTCATGCATGAACGCGCACGGGAGTCTTAGATTTTATACATCCCAAAGGCTGTCGCATCTCCTTCATAGTCCACAAGTGAGAGGTCTGGTACCCAAACACTCAGTTGGTCTCCCTTTTCCAGTTTGATGAGGCCCATTTGAGTGGCTGTGCACATGTTTGCGGTTGAATCAGGGATGTAGTTGCTGCTCAGGCTGCAGTAGGCCATCATTACGTCCTTCCCGTCTCCAGTCTCTGTCTTCCTCAGCCTCACCATGCTGGCCAGAGGGATCTTCCGGTTACCTTTGGAGAAGGTAACCCTGGAGTAGACGTAATAATCACCGGGCTCAAGAATAGTCAGCCAGCTGTTGTGGAAGTAGTTGACGTTCTTTCGAACTGAGTGGTTCATGTCCCACTGGAGAAAACCCGCTAGAGAAACAGAGGGAAAGGTTTAAGTCAGTTTTTTTTGGAGAAAAGGATTGGATTCGTTGTCAATTCTGCCATCTAAAAAAAAGGAATCTGTTTTAAAGTTAAATCTAAATGATATTCTTGGTTTCATACATGGCTGCGTTTCCCCTGTTTTCGAGCTCCTCTCCGCAACTACCATGTGGGCCAGGGTCGACGAGGCTGCTTTTCCTTTTGGCGGAGGAAAACCAACTGTAAAAGACAACATGAGTCAGAAACATTGATGCGGCTGCCTTTCCTCTAAAGAAATTCATATGAAACTTTTCCCAGAAAAACGTATGTACCTCTCGCTTCAGCTGATGGTTTGTTTTCTTGTAACTGTGGAGAAAAAAAAGCACGAAATCAGCTAAACAATATACAGATTTTTCAAATCTTTCTTCCAACTTTGCTTTTTTGTGTCAATTCTATTTAAGGTTAAATGTGTTTTCTCACACAAGCATCTTGCTGCAAGATGCTGAAATGTGATAATCACACCGTGTCTGAGCATTTCCTGTGCTCCACAAGTTTGAATTGTACACAGAACCAAGGTTATAAATAGGTATGTCGCTGCACTACAATGTAAGTAGACCCTTTAAAAATTCACTGAACTTCACTGCATGGAGTTGTAAAATAAATCTGATATCCGCCCATAGAATTAAAAAAAAAAAAATCTCTACGATTAAAATGTGATGTGAAAAAAATGAAGTTACTGTCATTTCATAGCATCACTTTTTTTTCACAAAACGCAACCCGAATCTGTTGTGCAGGTAATAAAAAAAATAATGATTATGATCATTAAACTACTTACAGGTGAAGTGGATTTGTTATTGTAGTAGAGATAAAAGAATCCTCCAACAGACAGCAGCAAGTGCACCATGACGAATGCGATCAGAAATTGGACGAGAGGCTTGCTCTGTTGGCCCGGAGGGGAATGTGGAGCCGGGATGAGGATGGGTTGGGATTTGCCGAGGCGAGGAGGCAGCGGCGGCGGCGCCACGCTGGTCTGGCCTGTGTTGATCATGGTGGAGAGGAGCAGTGAACCCGAGAGAGGCCAGACGTCCGTGGCATCCCATGCGCTTTTGAGCAAATGCTCTCTCAAGTAACTGGGTTGGTCTGTTTCTACTTCCTGGAAGCTCTGTGCTCTTAGATCTTTGAAAAGTGTACCATTTGCTCAGAAGATGTCTGTGTGGTATAAATACCTTTCTTTTTCTGTGTGTGTGTGTGTGTGTTACTTTTAGGTAATTATGCTTTGACACAACTTGTGACGTGACCTCATCTTTAAAATCATCTTCTATTTATAAGTTTAGTTTGTTTTACATTCAAAGTAAATTGCCAGGCACAGAGCTGACAGAGAAGTAATCTACTTAAAATGTTGTTCAAAATATGTTCCTTTAAAATAGAGAGGATGAAAAATTACCCAAGGAATCATTTTTCTTTTCATTTGATATAATCAGTTATTTCCTTTTTCCTTTTTTTGTTAAATTAAAACAAAAGAGTAGGCAATACAAAAAACATAATTATCTGTTCTTGTGTGGCAATAAATCCATTTTAAATAAAGAAAACAATGTTTCAGAATGTATAAACTGAACTGGTAGCCAAAGTGTAACACATGTGCCACACATTGTTGTGTACAAGATATCCCCATTTACCAATTACAGCTGTTGGGTTTTTAAAGATTTTCAGTGTTTTTAAAAAAAAATGTTGATGTTTTGTTTTTTTAAACTCAAAATCCCTGTTTTCAAAGAAAAAAAATCTGGTAGGAAATTTCAAGAAGTTACAAAGAAAGACCCCACGTGCAGAGTTACTGCTGCAGGCCACCACCATTCATTCATCTGCAACCAATATGTGTGTTTTTTTTTTCTTTTTCAATGAATCGTCAGTTTTCAGCACGGCAAAAGTGAAAGTTGAGCAGTCGCTCACACAGTTACAGTCTAGCATGTTACAACATGCATCATATGATGGTGTAAAGTTTACCTTAGACTATATCATTTTACAGTTTGAGTAGCCTTTACACAAGTCCCCGGAACAATTTGTTAATAGACCCGGAGTTGCATGCTGGCTCTTTTGAGTGTAGTTTTTGTTAATGCTTGTAACACATCTGGCGTTTTTATTTTTAATGTACCTGTCAAAATATATCTGTTTAATAGTGAATAAAACAGAGTAAAGGTTTCATTTTTGATTACCAAAGGGTTTCATTTAGGAACGTTAAGTGAATATAATAAAAAAAATCTGAGCCTCCTGTACTCTGAATTAGTTACAGAAACACTGCCACAACAGGAGAGACAGTTTGAACCAGGATCTATCCTATTTTTGCAGCATATAATTCACCCCAGTTGACACTTAGGATCCAGACATGTTGGAGAAAGATACATGACATGGAGAAAGGTGGGATTCCACTGATTTAATGTAAATCACAGAAAACATACACGTTATTTTTATCTATTTTCGTATGCATATGAACAAATATTACATACTGCGTGCCTGTAAAATACATATATATTGTGTTTCCAGATATACAAAATGTATGATGTCCCATTTGCACACATGGGTTCTTGAAAGTCTTGAAAGCTTTATAAGAAAACTTGAATAGTTTTCACATTCAATATTTGTTGAGAAGTAACAAGAAAGTCTCATTTCTGCTAAATGAGACCCAACAACACAGCTTCATCTCAATGTTGTGATACAGTGTCTGTGCGTGTGTTTCTACAAAAAATCACAGACATTGAAGCGCGAAAGTCAACGATGACGAATGTCACTCTCATGACTAGACTCCATCATTAGCTTCATAATCACACCTTAAAACTTTACATTCTTTGAAATCAATAAAGGTTGATTGGGGGGAAAAGGCAAATGAGAGTGTTTTAGCTGCACTTTGGAATCAGTACCATAGGAAAAATGGCTCCCATAGTCAGCCAGATGAAAAGAAACAAAGGCTTCAGGGAGTAAAGTGAACGAACAGAGTGTGCCGGTCACTGTGCTGGCCGCTGAGGGCGGTGTTTCTGGAGCTGCTGAAGACCTGAGGCTGTGCACAGCTGAGGGCGACCTGTCTTTGGACCCCAAAGATATCCGATAGCTGTGCTTTCGGAGTTTGAACCGACTGGGGTTCCTTGCTGCACTTGATGAAGGCCAAAAAGCATTTATAAAACTGCAAAAGCATAAAATAAAGGATGGTTTGCATTGATCTTTGGATAAAAAAGTGTCTGTTAAATGCTTAAATGTTAATGTAGATCTTTACACTGCTTTGTGAGGCAGGAATACATCCCCAAAGAGCTTTTTACATACATAATGGAGTTGGCCATGACAAAAACAACATTATTGTCATGGGGAGCAAATTACAACATGAAATTAAGCATTACATCAATTTATCTGCTTTAAATACACACAAAAATGCATGCAGAGGAAATATCATAGCATAGTACATGCCTGAAATCTTCTTGTAACAAAGTTTGAATGGGATGATTTCATGCATTGATCTCTGTTTGGTGAAATACTGCTGAATTATTGATTATTTACAATATCGACTATTTTGAGAGAGTACTTGTAACTTCGATTAAACCAAAGCTGAAACAGACCAATTAAAAGGAGAATCCAGAGGACTTTTACAGCACTAGAACGAACACAGAAGGCATTCTGCCCTGCGCTCTCACCTGGGTGTTGAAGAACATGTAGATAACTGGGTTGACGACGGTGCTGAACTTGGCCAGGACGGAGGGCACCACACTGGCCATGGGGGTGACCAGCCCTGACCTACCGAAGGTGGCGGTCAGGGCCATGATGCCGTAGGGCATCCAGCACAGCATGTAGCAGGACACCATGGACAACACCATCAGCAAAATGTGCTGCTCTCTGCGCTGGGCTGCCAGAAGGTTGATCTTCCCCACCTGGGGAGAAAGAAAACGGGATGTAATCAAAAGGGTCAAAGGTTAGATGTTTTTTAAATGCTGCAGTTCAGAGGTTTTTGTTAATGTTGCATCCATCCATTCAAATACATCTGAATTATATTTAGATACTTTATTCTTGGGTGGCATTGGGAGTGTGAAGATCGGTCACATGGTTCATCTTCATCACTACATGTGAATCCAGCACAAAATAATGAGCAGGCTGAAAACAACAAAGTCGGATTTACTTTCTAATTCATTTTGTAATTCTTTTAGTTAAAAATCAGACCTTCAATAAAATAAGAAGCAAGTTCATTGTTTCAGGGATACTGCTTCCTATAAAGTTGAAGGTCTCAGTACAATGTCCCCTCCAATAGGAATGCATGAGACAGTCTGTATTTTCAATCTAATTCAGTAAATATGTTTTGAGGCTTAGCAATTAAATAAAGTTTTTCTTACTGCCTCAACAGTAGCATTTTTTAGAATTTCCCAACAGAGACACCTGGTGTTTAATAAAGTGAACTTCAGTAGCTTGATTTCAGAGAACAGAAATGTGTACATAAAGTTAAAGTGTTCAAGCTGTATTTTATATTGCAAACATTTGGGTCAGGAAACCTTGAGGGAAGGCTATCTAAAGGTTCCCTAAATGGCATTTTCTGAAGGCTTATGGAAGGCTGTCTGATGGAAGATGATCTTTCACATAATGAACACATAAAGTATTCATTACTTTTCCATCCTGTTATTGATGTTAATTGGCTTATGCTATGATGTATGACAGGTGACATGTTTTACACTGATTTATTGTTATTCTCTCATACTGATTATTGATTTATTTATCACTGAGTCAAACCTCAATGATAAGATACGTTGTAAATTGCCCACTTTGGTGTTGGGTTGCTTTTCTCGTTGTATACTTCTTAATCTTAGAAATATAACCAGATGGCAAACATTCCCCTTTTTATGCAGCTTTTTAAAACTACATAAATTAACATATATACGGTGCCTCATCTGTACTTACATTCACCTTCTCATTATTGATTTTGGTCCCCTGCTTAATTACTGCCTAGATGCTCATTATGGTGCTCTATGAATAAATCAACATCTCTGCTATGTGGAAAAAGTCCCCTCACAAGTGAACCCGCTAGCCTGTTTTTCAAATTGCTGTTTGCTCACCGCTCATAAACCAATCTTTAAGCAGTCATTTCAGGTAAGTTCCATTCTCCTGCATTTTATTCGCAGAATCGATTTTCTCGTATACAAAATCATTAGATTAAGGACTCTCTTTGTTATTTAGACTTGAATTTATAAAAAAAAAAAAGACTCTGATAATGGTTTATAAAACCGTGCTTGTTATTACACAGCTATCAAAGGTGTCAGCGTTTGAAAAAAAAAAAGCTTTTTGATATGTCAGTGCATTTATAAATCTGTCATCTGGAAAAGAAAAAGAATTTCCCGCTTGGTCCACTCTGGTGCTCCTCATACAAATGTCACATCTGCCTCTGATGAGTCGGTTTAAGTCACATTTGAAGCACCAGCAGGAGATTCGTCATATAGATTGTTTCTAAGAAAAGCCTATGTGGAGACTCTTGCTTTGTGCACAGCTGAGCCCCAATTCGCCAATAGACCAAATCAGGTCTGCAAAGCCCTTTCCTGCTCCAACTCCTTAGGGTGCACAAAGTTGAAAAGAAAGAGAAGAGAGAAGAAAAAAAAGACACTTATGTAACACTGGGTATCCAATGGTAACAGGTTGCTACTGTGGTCTAAAAATACCTTCTGGGTGATTCATTCATGGAAGTAGTAGAATCAAAGACCGTGGAGGAACCTGGCACCAACTGGAAGACCTTAATAACCAATTATATGTATGACTAGCAGGTTTATATAAGCTCTATAAAGACAAGTATGAGTCACTGAAAAATGAGAGGGGTCACTGAAATGGTCAGTAGCTCATCCAAATATAACTTAAAAATAGTCGTCTTTTCCTGCTGGACCCAGTGGACTCAAAGCCAACTGTTAAAGTCTAGCAACCACGACTCAATCAGAGACAATCTTGTATCTCGTGAGCTAATGGATAGCCAAGGCGTGCGTGCAATCGAGACCACTTCAGAAGAGCTATCAGGGATTTCGGGACAAAGCACTCGGAGCCAATTATCCCGAGAAAATTGCATCTGTGCCACAAGAATTTTAAAATGAACGTTTGAACACGTGCGCTCTGATGAAAACGCTTTGTTTAAAATGCAGAAACAAAGCTAAACCTCTGTCTGTTCCAACAATTCAGAAATTCAAGACAGTGCAACAAGCAAACTATTGATTTATTGATCCAAAATAGTAAATCATTTAAGTTAATCGTATACTGCTGTTGCTGCAAATAGTCAAACAAGTGGTCGATGAAAGACATAAAGTTGAAAATGTAAGATTATTTTCTCAATAAGTAACTTGATCAAGGTGATTCTTTTTCCAGTGTCAGAGTGAAATCAGTATCAAACAAATGTTTCAGCACTCTACAGGTCTACACTAAACCTGTGAAATCAAGGTATTATGCCTTAACAAGCCTTTTAGGTCTACGATTTTATCACAATAGTGTGAAAAGAACAGGTGATGCACTGTTGAAGGCATAGCTAATCCTTCCACTCCTACAAATCTTGTCTCGGTCACCTCAATGCTGTGAAAACTGAAATAATGAATGCCCACAAGACTGGAGAAAGTTATGAGAAGATTGTATCTTTTCAGAGGTCCCCGTCTGAGATGTAATTAAGAAATAACAGTTAACGGGAACAGTACAGGTCAATTTGAGGTGTGGAAAACCAAGAAAACTTTCAATGAGCTCTGATAATAACCTTTTCTGGTAAGTCCCTCCAAATCCCAATTTCTCGGCATAGGCCTTCAAGGGGACTTACAAGATTCAGTTCAAGCAGTTTTCAGTCATATATGCGCACAGTCGACTCTCTTTTCCTGCTCGCTTCTTCACCGCCGGATTTAAAGAGATTTAAATTTGAGCAAAAGCTGACCTGCAGTGGGAAAATTGATGTGGAGAAATGAGGTGTACACCGACTCACCAGACTGATAGAAGCTCATCAGACATGAAGCCTGTGTTTCACATAGGCACAATTTAAATCAATGAAAACAGAAAAGGAAAGGAGACATGGATTCAATCAAATGAAACATTTTTGGAGGCTAACAGAATGTAAGGAAAAAAGATTCCTCAAAACCCTCATTCTTTTAGGTCTTTTCATCTAAATATTGTCAAATGTGTTGCATTTTTCCAAAAGGTATGCATAAAAATAATTCAAAATGTAGCACATGATGACAGTTATGTTAGCCAAAGTAACGTCAATCTTAAATATGGTTTACCAGAATTTTCTGGTGAGATCAGATAGCTGATGATTGAATGAACTTACCTTCCTAATGGCAACCAGGATCCTTCCATACGAGTACACCATGAGCAGAAGGGGCAGCAGCAGGCAGAAGATAAAGAGACACAGCACGTATGAAATGCTGGTGGGCGTGCGCACGTGCCACTGGACGGAACAGGTGGTCCCGGCGCCCTCTGGTCCATAGCTGCTCCAGCCCAGGAAGGGCGGCAACGTCCAAAGCAGCGAATACAGCCAGGAGCCTCCAACACACATCCAGGCTTTCCTGAAGTCTGAAATGTCCGCCTGGGAGGAATGCAGTATGGTGGTGTAGCGCTCGTAGGAAAGAACTGACAAGGACACCAATGACACTATACCTGAGAGAGCAACAGAGAGAAAAAACAACACAAAAGAGAATCCCAATCAGGCTGTGAAATAACGCTTGAGACTATTTACAGGAACTGCTAAATGACGGTCACTAAAGGTTAAAGTTGTATAAAAGAAGACTTGCAGCTCTCTTAAAAACTGTCTTCTCAATGGAGCCTGTGCTAAAGCCTTTATTTCCATTATAATTAACTACATAGGTCGAGCACGTCTTTGTATCATAGCACATTCAGACCACTAATATAGAAATAAACATATGAGAGGAAAAACGACATATAACATCCAGGTTAAAATAAAAAGGAAAAATAAAACACAGAAGATAAAGAAATTCAATGCTTTGAAAAGATAAATTGAACAAATTCTGAATAAGATAGAGATGAATGTTCACATTTGGATGGATAAAATGGGAACAGGACTTTCCTTTGCGATAATTCATGGACATGCAGGACAACGTCAACACAATGGCATTCTTCAAAGACATGTCTGGACAAAGATGATCAGCAGCTTAATTATTAAAGTAATGTGATAATGAACTTGATGCGTTAACAAAGATGTACTGCCTCTTGTACACCCTCTGTTTCAACAAAAAATAATTAAACTCATGTTTTATACCCTATCTGTTATTCTCATTTGGACTGCTAGGATTTTGTTGCCAATTGTCCACAGAACGTAATTAAAAAAGGGCATATGTTTGTGGATCAAACAGGCAACGCAACACCACACAATAAAAAATAGCATTCAGCACTAACAATCAATAAACAAACAAACAATAAAATCAAGATAATGAAAAATGGAACTGAAAAAAAGTATTCCAGTCCTGTGACAGCATGGATGAACCAGCCATTCAGACTGTTGGTCTGAAAAACAAAGGGTTTGGGTTTTTTCTTTATGAATCTATGTCCTGATGGAAGCAAACCGGGGAGTCACTGGGGAGTTGATGGCTGGACAAGGATGAGAGAACCTTTCATAAGGGTTTCATTTTCTAAAGGGGAGAGGGATCATTCAGAGATTTCCTGCACTTCCCTCAATATTCCCTCAGTTCTTATCTTTCAAGGAACAATAAACTGAAGCAACACACAAGTAAAAGAGAAATCGATTCAATGCTCTCTGAGGACAAGAACAGTAATCATCTATATATATTTAGATAGATAGATAGATAGATAGATAGATAGATAGATAGATAGATAG
>CAJRST010036666.1:4652639-4737490 GCA_907169785.1 Menidia menidia
CCAAGTCAAAAGGTCAAAATTAATTAAATCTTTCAAATGACACATAGTCATTATTTTGACACAAGATAAAAGCCTGAGGGCTGTATGTCTCTGTCCATGACCTGCAACTACATATTTTTTTATCACATCAGACATTTTATTTCTTATTGATTTGAATTTAAATTAATTAACTCAGAGCCTTTCACTGATGTTGAGGAATTTTAATGTATGACGGTATGAAGCCTCATGACGTAAAAGTAAAAGCTCGGCACTGGAAAGTTTGGAAAGTATTTTTCTTAGGAAATTTTATATACATTTTTTTTAATTGAATGGTTTGTTTTGGAGTACTCCAATTTTCATCATCTCCTTAGAGAAGCCTACAGAAATAAATAAAAGAGAAAATACTTTTTGGATCAACATTTATCTAAAAAGAGAAACTCCAACTCTGAATGCATGACTTTCCCTTTGTGATTATAGCATCTACACATGAAATAACTCCAAGCTTTACTTTTCGTCTGAAGACGTCTGAATCTCAACTTACTGGGCTTATTTTGACCCACGCGGAAAGAGAGAGAAAACGTCACATGCGTAAAAAAAAAGCGCACACTCACCGAAGAGGGAGTTGGCGAATCCGTACCACTTGCAGCCCAGCTCCCCGGTCAGCCACCGGCCCTCCAGGCTGGCCGCGAAGCTGAACGGGGTCCCGAACACGCACACCAGCACGTCGCTCAGGCTGATGTTGAGCAGCAGGAGGTTGATGGGCGTCCACAGGGAGCGGAACCTGGCGAAGATGACCAGCGACAGGACGTTGGTGAGGACCCCAGCCACCAGGATGAAGCCCAGGCAGACGGCCACCGCCGTGTGGCCGCCCCGGCTCAGCCCATCATCCGGGCCGGGGGCCTCCGTGGAACCGGGCGGGGAGCTGTCTGTGGTGCTGAAATTGGAATCGTGATAGTGGACGACCATAGCAGTGAGACCAACGAATAAGGGGGAGGGTGACAGGGGGGGGGGGGGGGGGGGGGGGGGGGGGGTATAGAGTCTCTCTCCTCTCTGTGAGTGTGAAGGGAGCTGAATGTGGCCAGCTGTACTTCTTTATAGACTACCTGCCCTCCTGAAATGCAAATACCTCCACCCCCGTCACTCCTCTACACGCAAACAATCCCCATCTTCTTTCATTTTGCTCCCTCTCTTGCTATTTCTTGTCCTTTTTATCACAATGACCTGTGTAAATAGAGCAAATCCCAACTCCCAAAGTGATCACTTTCTGGCAGAATAGGCAGAGTCTTTTAACACACTGTGCTAAGTTTAGGAGATTTGAATCAAATTCTGGTCTTTACCCAGTTTCATCGGGCTTTCAAATTTTCCACGGCAGGTGCAGAAGATTATATTATTGTCCAAGACACAATTCTGGTTTTACAGTTGTAGGGAAGGAAATGGCTGCAGATTCTTGCCTCCACAAATACGAACTTTGTTGCATGATTTTTGCCGAGCTGTGCATTTCCAATTCAGGGATGCTTTTGGTAGCAGGCAGTCACTGCGTTTAGCGGCAGAAAGCAGGCTCGGCTGAGTACAAAGAAAGCAATCTGTCTGAAAGTTTAACACCCTCAGCAGCGTGTTCTTTTCTGTAAACTGACTTCCACAATTGCCTGCAAGGGCAGCTTCAGTGTTTTTGTATCATCCTGAGAAGGTTGGCTGCACTTGGTATTCTCCACAAATTGTGCTTATGGGGACTTTTCATTTCTGTGTTTTTTTTAGATTATCACACGTGCTGAATTGTGGCTGAAAACTTTTGATAGAAAAAGTCATCTTCACATGCATGCCAGAGTGTGTTTTTTAACTATGTAGGCGACAGTCACAGCATTCAGTTATCGCATTGACTTGTGCTCCATACACATAGGACCCAAGTCCAACCAGGTTGGTGCTTTAGATAAGACTACAGGGAGACAGTCAGTCTATCAGTAAAGTGGAAAAAATCAGATCCTAAAAATAAGTCAGTAAATTTCCTCAAGTGGGTTCACAGCTGATACATAACCAGAGGGTCTGACAACTTCCTGCCTTTTGATGCTGCTGTAAAAGAGCAATATCTATGATTGTATCTATCTGTTGGAACCCATGCAGCAGTCATGATGAGTTAATTCTCAACATCACAGGTTCCTCAACTCTGAATCGACAGCAATCACTTCAAACTTACCCCTCTCCTCTCACATATATTTACCCCACCAGTCTACTTCTGTCTTACACAGGGTAAGAAGAAAAAGATTATTTCCTGTCTGTATGGCTACTGTCCACCCTTTTGCCTCCTGGAGAGGACCAATTTGTGTCCCCACCTACAGACAATTTTTCATCTTCTATATTTCATGAAACTGCCAGGACGATAGTAACATGAGCCTCCGACAGCTGCAACCGTTTTTGCGCTGAGCTGTGAATCACTGATGCAATGTTTTTGCTAAATCGCCCTCACTTTGGTTGGGAGAACAAATATCTCTTCAAGTTCATAGCTGCAAGGCACACAGTCTTTCTGTTTTAAATATGACCTCATTATTTTCATGGTGATTTTTTATCATGTAAAAAGGACAAAAATTTAGGCTACCTTTCAAATGAGAATCACTCCTGCACGTTAAAATAGTAAAAGACGAAGGCTAAATTAGATTTAATCTGTTTGCCAGAATCCAGAGGATCAAAATAACACAATATATGGAGGAGATAAAGAATCCATTTCCCTCAAGCCAAGGAAGAAACCCTTTCTATCTTACACTGTTGATAGAAAAAGACTAAAATGAAAATGATCTTTTTTAAGATAAGACGTTTAGAATTTTCTGAAACTTTTATAATTTTTTATAAAATGTTGAGACTTTTCTATCAACAAACTGAGGAAAAACTAAAGCTACATGTAGCTTAAAGTTCACTGGAGCATGCTCATAAAGAGCAAATCAATCATACTGAAGAAATTAGTAATAGAGTAATCGAAAAGATAGATAATAGACTCAGCTGCTTGAAATATTAATTTAGATACCAATTTAAGAAAAAAAACTGCAAAGGAAATGATTGTTCTGCTGCTGTGTGAGAAAATGCCATTGGACATTTTCATCAAACGTACCGACTACGAGCAGCATTTGTGTGATTAGAATCAGAGGCAAATTCAGAGAGAGTTTCTGTTAATTATGCTAGTTAATTAAAATATTCAAATCGCAACAGTTTATCAAATACCATCTGAAAGTTTCCAGTGATGTCAAATGGCACATTACCATGTGAATGGCGACATTAGCAAACTATGTACATGTTGCCATTTCACACACGCACATTTTGTATGAGCTGCTTTTCAAAAAAATGGAAGCATACAAACCCTCTAGTTGAATTATTTATGACTATAAGTTATTGAACTTAGCCCTTACTTTTTATTCAAGTTAGCACACACAGAAATATTCATAGCAGACTTCTACATTGTAATAATTGCTCTATGTCAAAGTATTGTTTCAATGGAAAAGAGAGCAGCAGGTTCAGCTAATACAAGTGTGTAAGAAAGATCTCTGAACCAAGCAAAGAACATTTATTTGAATAACTTTTGTGTGATATTCTGAATGCATTTCCCTTACTTGAAACAAGATCTTTCTGGCAAAACTCAATTAGGATCACCAAAGTTAATAAAATCCTTTTATGCTTCAATATAGACACAAAACCTTTACTTACGCCTTTCAATATTTGATTTTTTGTTAAATACAAACACAAGAAGTGTTAATGTGTCTTGCCGTAGTGTGTTAGGTAGAAAGAGCTGATTCTGGGCACTTTTGAGACATATTGGCTGTTTCTGTAGGTAATAGATAAATTGGCCTGGGAATCTATAACTGTGAGGACACAACAACTTGAATGAGTGAGATAGTTAACTTAAATCATTTGCTGAAACTCCAGTGAGACCCTCCAGTAACAGTCTACAAATAACTCAGACTCCCAATTAAAAAGAAGCAAGCTGGCCAACTCGAGGGCAGGACACGTCATCCTGTGCCATTATGTAAGTAATTTAGCTGCTCTTACCTGACTTAGAACCACTGAAGTCGATGACAAAGGCTCAGAAAAGTTCTTGATGAGTGGACTGACTCAGTCAACAATTACCCGGCTGGCATTTTATCGGGGGGATTGGAAAGTGGTATAATAGACAGGCTGAAACGTGTAATTATCACAGACCAACACAAACTTGCCGACTATGTGTCAAATCACATATTGACATGTGACTGGATTCAAAGTTTAAAAGCCAGAAGATTGTTCTATGGTCTGTATAGGTTTGTTAACACACACAAGACTTAAAAAGGAGAACTGTTATATTGGTGGCCTAATAGATTCAGATTATATTTTCTAAAGTCATTAACATTGTGGCTTGCAGACATTTTTGTGTATGTATTTTGTGTCTAATCTATCTTGAGATACTGTCTGTGTTGTGCCTTAAATGGGCGTGGCTTCCTGAGAGGCTGATGACTCATCTCCTTCACCTGTGTCTGCACTGTTTGCTTCCTGCTTATAAAATCCTTTCTGCTTGCTTCATTACATTCCCCCAGCACAATCTTTGCCAAAGCTTATCAGTCAAACCAGCATGTTTACAGTCTTCTTGTAAATAAGGCGCTTTGTACCAGTTCCTTTGGTATCTGTCTCTGTTTCAGGATCCTTACATGTCGAGCGGTCCGTGACAGTCTTGACTCATTATTTTCCTCCTTTCTTTTTTTCACAGTCCATCCATCCATCCATCCATTATCGTGACCGCTTATTCCCTAATGGGTGCGCGGGGGGACTAGAGCCTCTTTTCACAATCCTTATCCTTCAATTTGACATAGATTTTTTGCTTTTTTGAAATACTTGAATAATTTTTTCCAACCTGTTCTGCGTTAAAATGCTTTATCGACATGAGAAAATGAACTAATGTGGCTTGTCTGACATTTTAATGAGTCTATACATCAAATGGTAATTAAAGCTGTTAACATGTTTAAACAAGCCACAAAGCTTTTATGGAAAAGCTCTTTTTTGCTAATACTCTCAGCAGTTAAATGTCAGCAATCGTCCGCTGAATGATTAACAGATTGCTCATTTTCCAGTGGAGTGAAAAAGCTGTCACACAGCAGCTGCTGTCAAAGCACCCCCACACACATTTAAGATTTAGCTGTTTGGCTCAGGGCATCAATAACCTGAAATGTAGTCAGACACTCAACCTTCAGAATGAAGCTGTAGCCTAAAATGTGACGGTCATGCTCAAGCAGGGAGGTCTTAAAAGTTTCTTGTCATCAGAAAACATGAGATTTATAAGAGACATCTTTTTTTTTTAATCAAAGAAACACTTCAAGAAAACTGACAACATACATTTGCTTTCCCTTCAGAAACTGTACACATCCTAAGTGTTTTCTTTATACAATTATTTATTGTGGCATATACTTAACATTAAACAAACTGAAGTTCTATAAACTAATTGCCCACATGTTTACAGTGTGGAAGAGGTTATTTCATTACTACAGTAAATCCAGACATTCCATACATGCGTATGTATGCATTCACTGTTAATATGAAAAATTATGTTTTTGCACAATTAAGTTATCATGAAGAATATTAACCAAATATCCTTAAAGTAATCAAGGTAAACATGTTAGTAGGGTAATGCATATATTTGTCATTTGTCTGATCTTAAATCGATCACTCTTTTACATGCAAAAATGAATATGTTGACTAGTAAGCGTAGCAGTTGAGAAATACAAGTATAAATTAACACAAAGGTTAAAAATAAAATTACATCTACACCATGTGGATTTTTGCAACAGCTGGCTTGCTTTTGCACTGAGTGACAAAAGCTGTTAAGTTCAAGGAGCATACACACTGACACATAGACTAAAGTGGGTTCGAATCCAGTTTTCCTGCTTTGGATTTGCATTCCTGACTTCTACATTAGCATACTTATCTTGTCTGTCTCTGTTTGGGGAAAAAAAATCATCCACAACACAGAGACTATGCTCTTAAATTTGCCAGCAGGGATCAATATTGTTCAGTTTAGATCACCTGCTCACTCAGTTCATTACAAGAAAAAGACCCTGAAAGTTATTTTAGGCTTTTAAGGAATGCCATCTAATGACTTTAAGTACCCAACATTGTTTACATAACTTATCTCGTAGTCATATATACAAACAAACATACACACACATATGACTATATAGACATGTATACCAGTGTGTGCAGATGTTCAAAACTTTTACATAGCAACTACCATTTAAAGAACAGATCCTCCCCAAATTTGTTCACATTCACAAAGCTCACAAGGTTCAAACTTAACCCTTCTCTATTGATGGATGTAAGCCCAAAAAATGCTGTTCATCCAACTACACCAAAGACGGCAATGTCAAATACTCTGCTTTACGATCTGCACAAGAAATGACGGAGCTGAGGAACCGGTTTGTCCCCTTTCAGAGAAGTTGTTCCAGTCTGTGCGCGCTGAGGTGCTGAGGTCATTTTAACTGAAGAGTGGAGACGCTGCTCTTTCTTCTGATTTTGTTTCAAAAAGGCATTCAGATAGAGTGTGATGAGATACAAAAAAATCCTAATGAAGGGAGCAGAAAGACATGGGCCATCAAGGAAACCATCTTCTGCCCATAGTGGCCAGACTGCTGTCTCCTCAATACCAGTACAAGTCCTTTTTGTCCACATGTCGTCCTAATAAAAAGGAGAAAAACACAAAGCAGTGTCAAACAGCTCTTGTAGGTAAAGATAGAATTATACATACATATCCCTTTTTCCACAGGATACTAATTGGCTCTTTGAACGGTGACTAAGAAACATAAAAGGAAGTATTTCTTTTTTCAATACCTGAAATACCCCTATCACACAGGACATGATGATAACCAACATCTGGAGTTAGTCACTGTATAACCTTGCACAGTCACTATTAAGTGAATGAGGAATAGAAATGTGCATTATAACTTTAAATTTGGTCCCTTTAAATTATGCCATGCACTGTTTAAAACTTGCATCCATAAATATTAATGTGACTGAAGTGATACAGCCTCCAGCTATGTGCTGACCCTCACTGGTAGCAATTTGAGGCAATCATTTCAACCTATATCCAATCTTCTGGAAAGGAAAGGGCCTTTTGAAACTGTCAGGACATCAAAAATACTCTCTACATCAACTTGTGATCCTTTCCACAGTAATCGAAATACGTTTTGGAATTAATTATGAGAAAATTCCTTTACAAAATCACTCATATGACAAAAAAGATGGTTTCTGTCCCCGTGAGACCTGAGGACCAGTTAGATTTTGGAATCTTGCTTGAGGTTGTAGTACAGATGTTGCATTGCAGCTGCGGCATTACCAGGTTCAAAGCCCACGGGAGGGTCTGCAGACTCTCTGAACCCCTGAGGCACCGCCCAGCTTGCCGTCGGTTCCGGCTTGGAGGTGGACACTGAGCCGGGTCCCATCTCAGGCCGCTCGCTGTGCAGTAGGTTGAGCAGGGAGGTGGCGTACTGTTGTCCGGTGAGACTCAGCTCCCCCGAGGACAGGGAGCACATGATGGTCGGGAGCCCCGCTGCCTCTCCCGTCGTGCCGGCGTAGGAATTCCAGGATCCAGGAGCGTCTTCTGAGGAGCTGAGAGCCAGGATACGTCCGGCCACAGAAGGGTCCCGGGACCCAGAGAAACACACAGCGGCCCCGTCTGGACCGGGTCTCCCATCCTCTGCAGAGGGAAAGCATGGAGGAGATGAAGTGATTGCTATTATATTACATTAACTTTTGTATATTAGCTGTTAGGTGAGACGGTACTGATTTTGCTTACCCAGTTTTATAGTTTTACGGATTTTCTTTGCCTTCCCTGCTGGTTCCTTGGCCTTACAGACTTTGCTGAGAGCACGCCTGAAGTGGTCATCCACCATGCTGTTAATGTCTCCATGGAAGTAAGTCAGGAGGACGCTGTGAGAGTGCCCCTCCACCTTCACGGCGATTGGACTGCCCGTTCTCTCCTCCATGGGTCAGCTGGCAGCAAAAGACGAGGGAATGTGGAGCCATCAGAAAATACTCACAGACAGTTTTCATGCGCTTTGTCATTAGACGTAAAGTTAAACTAGAGAACATTTGGCAAAAGAGTTGTTACTTTTCCTCTAGGGGTTTTATGCCAAACAAACCTTTAATTTTGTTTCTTTGTTTTTTTCTGTCTTTGAAAGTAGAAAAAAAAACTATCCACATAATAACTGGTGCATTTTGTACTAAAAAACGTTGAATGAATTCACATGTTTTGATACTAGTTAGCTGAGCTGCGTAAACATACAGACTTCAACATGCTAAAAACTTTAAGCAACTTGCTTCTCCTACCTGGTCCGTTGATTGACCGAAGGTGACAAGACAGTACAAACTTGCATTGACTAGTTTTTAAAAAATAAATAAAGAAATACACTTGCATCGGAAGAGTCACTTAGCTTCGGTTAAAGAATCTACTTTGATAGACTTTCTCCTTTACTTCTTCAAGGGAAATGTTTCCTCCGCAGAGCCTCCAAAGTTACTGAATGTATGAGACTGGGAGGGTAACAGCTATGATCAGAATGTTAACCAGCAAGTTCCTCCTGAAACTAAGTAAAGACTTTGACACATTCCTCAGTCTAACTATCAAGGATCTAAACATTTTCAAAACTACTCTTAAGCAAATTTAAGCATATGTGATTTTTTTTTTGAAAATCCAAAGTAATTTACACATTAAGAAATTTAAAGCATAATTTAAAGTTTTATTTTTCTTTTAAAAAACTCAAAGCATTTTACACATTATGCTTAGTTTTCCTTTAAGGGTAAAGAACACATCTTCCTGGAGAACTTCTCCATTTATGGGATCTGCAGCTGTGTTTTATCTTGAAATGCAATTATTCACTGCTTTTCTAATTATTGTATTCTCTAGTTTTAAATAGTATAAGAATTACCAGGAGAAATCTGTATTTCACATAAATGCAAAAAGAGTTTATTGTTCAAACATAAAAGTGAAGATCACTGTGTCATGTGCTGTTTAATAAACCCACCAATCAGAGAGATCACATTCAGATCTACCATATCCACCACATGTGAGTAAATAAGACAAAAATAAGTCCACACAAATTTCAGGTTTCAACTTGAAATGCACATGAGCTCTCAGGCCCATCATACATAAACGAGTACTTTAATTATTTCGTATGTTTTACAGAGACAGAGCATAAGGTCTAGAAGGGTACATATCTTTTCCCACAAAAACTGCACAAGTGTGCAGGCTGATTCTTGACCTTTTCAACCTTAACCTTCTTAACCTTGTACTAAAAGTTGAACTTCTTCACTTACAAAAAGGGATAGTGTTACAAACAAAAATCTAAGATTGAAAATTTCAAATTAAAAACTTTGTTATGGAAAATTTGTTATGTATTTAAGTTCCAATACATTCAAATCAAAGTGACATTTGAGATGCTTTTATAGTAACATCAAAAGTGTTACAAGTATCCATAGTTTGAAGAAAAAGCTCTATGATTTTACAGATATGAACCTTTTTCAAACTGTAATCTTATAAAGGCAGTGCAATATTTGTGTTTGACACTGGTCAATGAATTCTTAAGATCTGCTTTTTTTAGTGACTCATTCCTGCCTCCTGGTGGAGTTGTGAGTCAGGAACCTGAGTGAGGAGGTGTTGTCAGAGGTAACATAATCTGAGTTACTAAGATCTTCTTTTTTGGAGCGGTCACCAGCTGTCACAGATTGGCTCCAGTCTGCACACAGGAAAAAAAAAGAAAAGTTTAAAGGAAATAATGGTTAATTCACAATGAAAATAGATGTGTGTCGTCAATACGCTGCAACAAAGAAGAAAAGCCGGACAAAATGGATTACCTGAGTTACCGCTGAGTTTGAAACGTCCACAGCACAAATGGCTTCTCCACTGATTCTGCGCATTTTCTTTCAACAAACAGTGGAACACAAACACAAAAAACCCTGGGGCAAAAGAAAGAAGAATATTCAGAACACTCCCCTTTCTGTGTCTTAGAAATGATGCTGCTCTGACACACTCTGAGAAATACAGCTTCAATATAATTGTGATTTGTGCTGATTTAAAATGGTATCAATAAGTGGTATTTTGAGACTTTAAAAAGGCTTTGTGAAATGTTGCCAAAACCAATTCAACCCGTAACACTGCATAGCGACAAGTTACAAATGAAAAAATAAATCCATTAAAGTATCTTTGTAGTAAGCTTTGTAATCCCTAAGATTGTATTTACCTTGTAAGGTATTGCAGATTGAAAACAGGTACATCATGACCACTTTACCGGGCCCAAATGAAAAAAAGCCCATCGACCAGGTCAAGCCCAACAGGACGCTGAGGCTGATGACTGCTCTCACGTTCTGCTGATAGCTGCGGCAGTTTGCTGACAGTTTGCTGGCTGACATTCGTCTGATCTGAATCAGGACTATGATGAACACTGAGATGTTGAACAGCAGGATCAGAAAAACGAAGGCCATCACTGTCACATAGAAGTAAATGTCATTCTGAATCCAGCAGCTGTGGGAGCAAAGGAGCAGGAGAGGAGAGGACATCACATGGTTACTTATTGAGTCTTTCCAGCACAAAAAAAGAAGTTTTTTTGCATCAGAAAACAAAATATTTGAGAGGTATCATGTTTAATCCCTCCTCAATAATAAAATAAAAAACTCGACAGGCAGAAATGTGCTCTATATAAATTGCAATCAAGTGTGGATGCACTCACAACTGTCCAGTTGTAAGAAGCCCTACTGAAGCCTCTTCAGGGTTTAAGTTCCCATATGCATCTTTGTCTATTGCCAGCAGTAAGATGACTATCACCAAAGGCATTCCTGTGAGAGAAAAGAATGTCCAGAGTAATGCTTTTCTCCCACCACTGTGAACCAGTAATCTGATAACCAAACATTTTCAAGTAAACTGATGTTTTCCTGTTTCAAATTTGTCAGCTTTTTCATTTCTTACATGAGATTTGTAGTTTGATTAACAATATTTCACTATAAACTATTGTCACTTCCTGGTTGGGTTGAGCGCAAATAACAAAATGGTTAAGGTTAAGAAAGTTCATAGTCAGACAGTTAGTGAGGAAATGGTAAATTTTCTCTTAGAAATTATGTCCAATTCTAACAATATGAGTGGGTTCTAAATTCCTGGACCTTTTTTGTGTTATGATTACATATTTGAAAAGAAGAAGTGCAAAGTACGACCTTACCCCATCCAACAGCACAAAACTTGAGGATGTAATATCGCACATAGGTATTAAACACTTTGACCAATGCAAGGTACATGTGCACAGCCTCTAGACCCATCCAGGTGAAGGAGGCCAGCAGGAAATAGTGGAGGAGTGCAGCGGTGGTTATGCACAGGCCATGGTTTGAGAAGGAGGAGAACCAAGAGTTGAGAAGAAAGAGCATGTTTAATCCCAGCATAGCAACTGAAAGGTTGATGAGTATCTTGGATGGATAGTCCTGACGCAGCTTCCTGGTGAGAAAGACAGATTACTGTTTGGAAGATTAACTGTCTATGCAGTAAAGTCACAAAAGTCTAACTAATTCTTCCCAATTCTTTAATTGTTTACAACTTTGAAAAAAAAAAAATCTCTTGTTTTTAAGGGTGTAAAATGAATCTCCCACCTACCAAGACTGAACTCTAAATTTGAATTAAGAGATCATAGAACAGACGATAAGACTAGTTTTTTTGTTAGTACCAATATCTCAAAGATCATGAATAAAAAGCTGAGCATCAAGTAAGTTAAAGTTACATAAATTGGTTCATTTTTAGACTGCAACCATCACAAATGGTGCTAACATAGTAGATAATGTTCCCAGATCTGAGGACTTTAACATAAAATGGATCTATAAAAACGAAAACCAATAAAAGCCTAAGAACTTCTGATGGAGGTAGAATGAAGTTTTACTGTTAAAATATTTTTTACCTCTAAGGAAAATATACAAGACGTGTCACACATGCTAAATCGGTGTGTAACTTGCAAACACAGCCTTTAAAGAATTTGCACCAGTTGAGCAATCCAGTATGTTAACCCCCTTCCACCACAGCTACTGTACCAGTGGTAAGAGTTTTCCACTAGCCAGTAAAAATTGTAAAAATGTGTAACCCTAACCATTATATAAGCCTTACATTGATATAGTCCATCTTAAATTGAACAAGTAAAACAACAAATGCCTTATGCAAGACTTATGCGTCTTAATAGCGGGTCGAAATGTTCCGTAGCTAAACAAAAATATGGAGTTTCTCTCGATGTATGACTTACTCAAAAAAAAGGTAAGTAAGTAGAGTGATGCCCAAAAAGATTGCAGAAATGCCGCAACCGACATATGAGATCACTGTCAGAATCTGACTGTCGGCTTCACTGATGGGGACTCTGGAAACATCCTGGAACATAACACATTTTTTAACATAGCGACATTAGCATCCTGTTTTCAAGGTAACATTTTTTAACATAGCGACATTAGCATCCTGTTTTCAAGGTAACAAGCAGATGACATGAAAGGCAGCAATGTAAGATGTGTGATATGGAGATGAGACTTGGTGCTTGTGGGAGTTCGAATTTTAAGGATCAACTGAACTGCTCACCAGGAGAAGAGCAAAATGAGTGAGATGATTACACAGACAGCTGGTCTGATAGGGTGAAATGCTCTGGGCTTCACAGCCGCGGCTGTTCCAACCACCCTGCCCACCTGAAGCAGAGACACAGACCGACACAGACATGGTTGCAATGTTTGATTAAGCTGCCTTATCAACAGACCAATTCCTTCCTGTGTTTTGGACCCTTTATGAGGCTCAGTTAGGAGATGATCTAACCCTAAATTTACACACAGCAATGATCAACTCACCATAATTCTGGAAATCCCAAAACACACAATGAACCCTGTCTCCTGGCTACAAAAAAAGGGAAATCATGGTGGCGTTAGAGCAGAATCACGCCAAAAATGTGTTGATATAGAAGACAATGTGAGAAAATGAATCAGTCACCTGTTTGGGATTTTTATGCTTTAGGATGACCACCACTGGATCCTCCAGGTCGATGACGTGGCTGTTGTTGATGCTGGCCGACACGATGTAGGAGTTTAACGTCAGGTTGCCCTGCGTTGCATTGTCTATGTATGGGTCCTGAAATTTAAAAAATGGAACCATTGTTACTTTGACATATTTTGGAAAATTGGTTATTCTTTAGAAGCTGACATCACTATTATATCTGTGCGCCGTGTTTAATGCAGCATGAAAAACTGCAATCACAAAATGAATCTGGGTGTTCAAAGGTAACAGAATCCCTGCCTCTTGTTTGTTTAACTTGTAAAAAAAATTATGTGCAAAAGTTGCCTGGTAACCTCAGGAAGTCATTGCACCTGGCCAGAGATAAGAACCAGGAAAGAGCACATATTGTTCTCACATTTATTAGTATTTACTTATTAATGATAGAACTACTACTTAATAGTTATGACGAATGAAAACGACTGAATTGCCCCAAATGTTTTAGCTATCTCATTAATTCTAACACAATTAAACAGACAGACACAGACAATTGTAGTTAATATGAGAAGAAAAGGAAGAATAAAGGAAAGTAAGGGCCCATGAATTTCAATGGAGGGACATTTTTAATACCTTAAAAAGGTCCTCTGTTCCATAAAACTGAAACAGAACACGGGTTGTGTTTTTGCTTCCAGGAGGAAAGAAGTGGTAGATTGTCGAAGGCAAAGAGATGGTGGCGTTTGCCTCTGAGACTTCGCTCACAAAGCTCTGGTTGACAACAATCTGAGAAAAAAAAGTAAAAACTAAATCTCATGACGACTTCAAAGCATCAATCTGTGTTCCACTTGAACAGTTCTTGTTCAAGCCTAATGTGCCATGACCGCTTTAAGCCATGTCTACTTATTAACAATTCCCTTAATGTTTCAGTTGATCAGGGCCAATAATTCACCTGATTTTGTACTAAAGACGACAAGTGTGTCCATGATTTGGTTTTGACATTATTAAAGTATATTTCTATGTTCCCGACAAATTTTTGATTCATCAAATGAATGATTAAAATCTTTTGTAAGATACTGATTTCCCTTTCATGTTTCTGTGTCCAAGTTTTTAACCACATAATAAGCAAACTAACTGCAATTATTTATTTATTTTTGGCATAGCATAGAATTAATAATAACATCTTAATAACATCTTACCTCAGGTTTCATTGTAAATGACAGAGATATGCCACAGGTGAGGCCACTAAAATCCCCTGGACCAACATTGACCATGGAAAGAGCCAGTGAGGGAGCTGATATACTTGCGATTTCATCTTGGAAATCCATGCAGTTTCCCATCCTATCTGTCAGTTTAAGGAGGCTTTTGCATAAAGATAAAAGAGATGATTTATTATTGCCATCTAATGGTCGGTGATGCAGAAATGAAGCACAGGGTCAGCGTTTTCTTACGTGTTGGCCACTGGTGTGACATCGGTTTCAGAAAGCAGGATATTGCCAACAATGTCAGCAATGTCAGCTCCAACATCTGGCCTGACGGTGTCCAAGTTAACCACTTCGTTGAGTTTCCCTACAACTAATCCCAGCTCAGAAGAAGACATCTGAGAGCTGTTACTTAACTGAACATCGACGAGGTCTTGAATCACGTCCACAACTTCAGCTGCGTTATCTACAATTCAAAACAGTCAGCGATGATCACCTCCTTGCTGTAAAGCTTTCAAGAACTGGAAATCAGATGGACAGGAGTTTGAGAGTGATTGCTTTTCTTACCAGGTGTAACAGTGACATTGCTGATGTCTATTATTGTTAGTGGGTCACAGTTTGTCATGTCAGGATCAGCCCAGCTGGTTATGTCGGTTTCACCGTTCAATTTACTGTAAGAAAAAGTAAAATACTTTATCCTTGTGCTCTGACGGCAATAAATCTGAAGTGTCTAACAAGGATAACAGGAGATAACAGTAAAGGAAATCGCTGCTGTCGATCACATAAGCAGAAGTGAATCTCATGAGAATTATTACTACCCTATTATATGGTCAAACAGATGTTTTGATGTTTCAAAGTAACACTGGATAGTCTTGTGTTTTTTAGCAAAACGATGCTAAACCACACTCTGCATCTACCCCTGGACAAGAACAAGCTCTGCCCTTTCTGTTCAGATAGGGTACTTTAAGGTACTAAGGCAGTCCGATGACTAATTTTGGGCAAAAGCTTGATCAGCCTGACACGTTTAATATCACAAAATCTGCTGTGTTAAAGATTGTTGACCGTTTCTTACCAAAGTCTGAAGGCTCTGTTGAAAGTAGGCCTATTGCATAATATTTCCTCGGTGTACTGTGGAAATGTTTCTGGCCATATGTACTGGCCGTAGATTGTTGACAATACTTCCTCTAAACAATTGTTTGTTTCTGAAAGAGCAGGGGAAATATGCATCTAGTTAGCTCTTGTGTTTTTGTCTTTTTATCTAAATGAGAACCATAGCTTACCGATTTGCTTGATCGACACGTCTCTGCCGTGAATGGTAATGGAGCCATTTTCAAACTTTGTTGTCAGGGCAGTATGAATCGAAAACTCTATTTCAGGCACACTGTTCAGTATCACCTCCTGAACTTGGAAGGTGCAGAAATATCTGTGGATAAAATATACGTATCAGGTTCAGCATATGTAGATAGTTTGCAGCGTAATCAGTTTTCTTTTTTCTTTTTTAAATCATACGCAAACAGAACAGTAGGTGACATATTAGGACATAACATTTGGCAATAATTGGAAAAAAACAAAAAGACCTACTCCTTTTGTAGTCCATAAGAAGTCTAAAAAAAATCATATTGGAAAGTTTATTGCAAGCATAAAAGTACCAAACATTGCGTGTGTTGCAGCCATATTTCTCCTTGAATTAAACTCCACAGATGAATCCCATTTATCTTTATTTATGTAATTTATGTAATAAATGCATACTTACCAATAATTCACCGTATTTCTCCATCATCCTAGAACGTACAGAAGAGTAATTATTATCAATTAGTGTTTAATCAATTGAATTATGAATGAATATCCAGTTTCCCTCACTCATTTCGATTCTCAGCAATGAAGTTCAGCACCGTCTTGGTCTTATTTACTTCAAGCTGCTCCTTAACCTTTGTCCATTGAAAAAGAAAAAGACGTGACAAGTGTAAAGAAAAGTGCAAATGTTTTTACACACATAACTTCACAGTGTTTATGTAGAAGTGTCGTACCCATTTCTCAATAACATCCTTTGGTTTTGATGTGCCGCCCATCATTATTATGGTCAAATTTACTCTGAAGAATAAATCTGGGCGGACTGGGAAGGGAGATAAAAAATAAATGAAAACAAAGCCGAGATGGATTATACAGTTTTTGTTTTCACAGAAGCAAATAACATCATAAAGTTAACTGTTTCATGTTCCACTGAGTATTTTAGAATTCATTCTATTCTAGTTATTCTACCATGGGATCACATTTTCTGAGGAAAAGAGTCTGAATTCTAAGAGTCATGTAAAGCATACTGGAGTACTTTTATCTGAAAGTGATGGTGATGGCGTTCATCAGCATTTACACATAATTTTTAGTCATATGGGTCTCAAATGCAGAACTGAGATCTTCAGTATTCTCCTGTAACTGTAAAATTAGCCATTTGTTGATATGGAGAGCAAAAGCAGACTAAATTGTATGTAAGCTATAACCTCTACAAACATCTTCTAGGAGCCAGGTATATTCTATTTGCCAATGACTATCACTTAAAGATAGGATATCAAACCTTTTTCAAGAAAAAATGTTGATTTATTTTATCTTTACTGTTGTCACAATGGTTCACTGTACACAAGGGAGAGGTGTTCTGTGAGCTGACCTGTAGAGTGATTGAGATCTGAAGGCTGTTTGGTTGTTGATATGTTACCAGGTTTGGCTGGATCAGTTTGCTTTGGGCCCTCTGCGAACAAAAAATAAAAAATTTTACTACAAAAACTCACTGCATAACTCATGTTGTCTGCCCTCCATTGCCTAGAAAATTGAGAGGCTCGATCAGTTGAGATGTTTTTTTTAACAACTTTGCTTCATTTTACTTATTCACTGACCCGATGTGGCTTCGGGAGAGATGATAGTTGGGGGAGGGTTTGTTAGGTCTAAAAGAGTAAAAGAAAAGATTCAGGATCAGTTGTGTGAATAACATGAATGGCTTAATGTCTCAACCCAAACCATGAATATTCTGTCCCCTATGCTGAGCAGTAACATGTAATTTTCTTGGTATTTTTAGACATGTGTAAAAGTTCTGATTTGATATCTTTTATATGTAACCCATTCGTATTTATTTAAGATACGCTGTATTTTATTTTACATACACTTCCTCTGGTCAATGTAAGAGCTATACACAACAATGCCATAAAGATGGTAGCAATGATAATGACAGCTTTGTTTAGAAATAGAATTTGACTGTACAACAAACACTCACCCACAGGAAATATGAGGATGCTGTTAGGGTCAACTGTCATGACTAAGAAGTCATAAGTGAGGGTGAAATTCAGAAATGACGGGAGGTATTTCTGAACCGATTTGACATCATCTGCAGGATTTACATCCACATGGACCTCACAACTGAATCTGAAGGTAAAAAACAACAAGTATATATGAGCTCTTTGGTGATTTGTTAGGCTTGTTCCTGCAGTAACGCTAAAGGGAAACTACTTTTTGTGTGTGTGGATCTCATCTTACCTCATTTCACAGGTGGAGTTTGGTAGTTTTTCCAATCCCTAAAATACATTTTTCAATCAGTCCTGAATTCAAAAATTGATGCTTTCACAAAATTCCTTGGAGGCAGTTATTTTCTCTACATATAATGTATACCAACTTTGCATTAGGGATGACCTATGTGCCTATGACATTAATTTCCTGTTTGCTCTTTTTCGTTGATTTGTTCTCTAATCTTCTCATCTTTAAAGGCACAGCAGCTTCAAAGTGGAAAATCAAACTCCACGCACCTGAGGTTGTTGCGCAGACAAGGCTACAGAATCATTAACTCCATGGCAGATTTGCCTACGCGGGAACACAGATAACAGAAATTACAGACAGATATCTTTGTCAATGATGCTATTCTGAAGCAACAATCTGCTTTACCCTGAGGGCGACGCAGAAATGTTCTGGACGGAGCTGTTACTTGGGAGAGTTTTTTTCAGCTGCAAAACATATGACAAAAACTTCAGGTTACTGTGATCGGCCCAAGCTAAAATTTGAATTTTGCACGTTTTTTCGTACCTGAGTTCGTATGATTTCCGCTACTGAGTAGTTTTCAAGCTTTGCTGAACCCACTATAAACAAACCCAATTTGATTTTGTAGAGGGTCCACGCTGAAATGTAAGCAGAAAAAAAGGAATCATTTATAACAATACTGAATTGTAGCAATTATTTTCCACAATGGTGGATCACCTGGGGAGAATCAGCACAAGCTCTGGGAACACACCCAAACTTCACAATGACAAGGTGAAGCTTCAAACCGGAAACTTGCTATTAGATGATACAGCAATCTTTTACTGCACTTTAAAGATCAAATGTGCTCTATTTTTTCACAATGTTTCAAGCCTTTACACAAAAACACAACAGACCCCTTTATTCAGAAAATCAAAACTGCCGTATGTTCCCTAAATGACAAGGGAACTAACCAGTTGTGTTCTTCTTTTGTTGCGTGCATTATGTCACTAATGTTCCTCAAAATAAAAAAAATGGTCGAGGTGATTTTGAACTGCTCCAGGATCCCTAAAGTTCACATGGATCTTGAGCAGGTAACAGTCTTAGAAGTGAGGAAGCCCAAAGAGTAAACTGGATATCTCTGATACATGTACAGATAGTACATACTTACCACAGTGCAGGCTGCTGTCAGGCTCAGGAGGGCAGTCAGACTTCCAATGCCGCTCATCCCATCTCATAACATCGCCTTCTGCACAGCTTGGCCCCTTCAGCTCCTCATCACACAACTCTCTGCCCCACATTCTGAACAGGCCAATAGACCCACGCAGGTTATTGCCGCTCTCTGGTATCACCTCACCATTGGTGTGAACAAAATGAGACACCCCCAAAGTGAGGGTGCCATTCGGGGTCAATTCTTTGGGTACTGAAGGGTTCAGATGATCCTCAAAAATCCTAGCTCCATTTAGGAATATCCTCAGCCGCTGAGCTTGGCCAGACCAGGTTAGGCAAATGGAGTACCATTTATTCTTTTGTAGTTCATTTTTAAAATGCTTTTTTTCCCCAAACAGCCATACATCCTGCTGCAAAGCTGAGCCTCCAATTCCAAGGTGTATCTGCCTGTCATGGGGGGCTTTGTAGACAAACCCAGTCCATTTGGCACTGGAGGTGTGCCTTAAAAGCACACATGTGGTCAGTTCCTTCAGGGCTGGTACCACAACCTCGGGCTTCAGCTGCCACATGCACGAAGGGTCGTTAAACTCTAACTTCTTACCCCAAAGGCTCGTACCGGCAGAAGCTGCTGAAATGATACGAAGGGTAGAAAAACATAAAAATGAAAAATATACCTGAAGTTTGAAACCCAAACCATGCACTATTGTGTTATGAGATCGTTTGCTCTTACCTGAAAACAAAGGACACAAAGACATAGATATAAACAAACAGACTGCCAGAAGAGGCACTCTTCTCGTTGAGTTCATGACTGCAAATGCAAAATCAAACCTCTCTCTGTCACAGTAAAGTGGCTCTCAGCTGAAAGTAGACAAATAGTTTTGAAATGACAATCAGAGTATAGCACAGTAGTGGCTGGTTCAGGATTGCGGGAGAAAATAAGGTGTCAACCTCAAACTTACCAAGGTATTCCACTAAAAATGAGTCGATATTGTGATTAGTAAAAAAAAAAAGGAAGCGGTCAGTGAAGCAGTCGCTTCATGTGAATCGGGCTGGAGCATAAGAGGAATGGCAATTTACTGCTCTATAAGAAGATGTCCACACCCTCTCCGTTTGGTTTCAGAGTTACTTATTAATCACAGGTAATAAACACACTTAACAAACACGACCGTGTTAAAGTTATGACTTTATGAAACACTTCAAGTAGAAAAAAAGCATAACTCACTTCACATTCAATTTTTAGACGTAACACTTTTTTTAAAGTAGGTGCTCAATGTGAGCTCATGAATAGGTAATAATCAAAACAATTGCGGTTCAAATGCTGCTCGGAAGTACTTCAACTGTCACACAGACTTCTTTTTTTTTAGATATTGAAGACAACAACATACCCATGTGATTTGCTTCAGTGCGATGTTCTTTTTCAAACTACTTCTCCCTGTGGATGGATGTATTTGTGAACAAGTATTGTGTTGTCATGGATAAGTTTTCCTCTTATCTAAGCAGAGGCCATCATGTGTCATGTATTTCCAGCATTTGCAGTGTTTTCAATGAACAGATCATTTCTGAAGTGGGAACATAGTCGCAGCTTGAATGTGTAACTGAGTGCATATTTGTGTGGTAGAGAGACAAAGCAATGTTCTTCTGTTTTGCAACTGATCCTTAAGCGATTGCTTCGCAAACACAATATAATTGGCTTTTCCAGTTGACATACAGTGACTCCCAGTTGTAAAGATCTGAGACTAAGACAAGTCCATATAAAAGGCTCAACAAGCCAAACAGTCAATATACCTTAACAGAGTCTCCTCCTATACCTATATTACATCCTGTTGAGTTGGTAAATGAACTTGGAGTTTCTTGTATTTTTTTGTTTTGTTTCAATGCTACCACCATGAGCTGAAACAGTGAACTACAACTTTAAGACAGGTTTAGTGTGTGAACTCTGCCAGCCCACTCACACAGACAAAGTGTCTTTGTTGCACGCCAGCTTGTTAACAAGGGTTTCATTCATCTATTTTTAGTCTCTCCGTGTCCTCAGTGGTCAAGACTAAATCCAGTGGGTTCCCCAGAGGGAATGTGAGATGATAAGGTGTGACGTGAGGTGCCCAGGTGGAGAATTGTATTGACTGATTGAAGACCAATAGCTGCTTTGGGAGGCCCTCCTGCGTCAGAAGTGATGTAGAATGATGGGGGTTCCCAATGCTGCCTCTCAGGGCTGAGGTAGGAGCCCACATGAGAAGAGAAGGAAACAACATTACAAGTTAAAAAGAATCTTTAATTAACCATTGGTGTGTGAGAGATATGCTGGTAAACAGACAGACTTTACAGCTGTTTTGAAAGCCACCAAGTAAGTTTTGACAGTCTGTTTTTGGCATTGTTTTCTTGTAATTAACTGTTTTTAGTTGTTTGTGGGCTGGATTTTTTGTGTGTTATTCATGTTTCATATTTTGAAGGTTTATCCACAAAAAGGGTGACTGTACAGAGCGATTCTGGATATTTTGCTAATGGAAGCTTGTGTCTTTGCTGTTCTTGTAATGGTAAGTCTGAAAGACATTCTTTCTCATTCACATGTTTCCAGATAGTATGTGATAAAAAAGAAATGAAGTAAAGCTAATCACAAGCATAATCTTTTTCAAATAGCCTAATGATTCTGATCTGCTTGATTCCAAAGGTAAAAAAATACATCTTATATACTTCACAGCATCATTTAGTCTGCTAAGTGAGGGATTCATTTAGTTCTACACAGCAGATATGTAAATTTTTATTAGGTACCAGTTTCTTTACTAAAAACGAGGCTGATAAAAGCTGCAAGCACTGTAACAGTATAGTAACACAAATCCCATCAACCACACTCATTTTTCTTGAAAAATGTGGAGTAGTCTTATATTTGACCTCAGGAAATCATCGTTCTTATTGTTTTTGCTTACTTGACTTTTGACTTTCCGTGTATGAAAACTGAGACATTCTCCTTTTCATCTTTTCTATCTCTGCAGATTTACGGTTTGCAGGTGCATTCTGAGCCAATCTGTCATCAGACAGAGTTCCTACATCCTAATGGCTCCTGTGTGGCGTGCCCTGTGTGCGGCCCTGGGGAAGAGCTGTCCGAGGTAACAAACACGCCGCTATCACACCCCTGAGCAAACAAATATGACACGGGCTATTCAATCCTGCTACCTCCTTTATTCAGTATTTAGAAGCTGCCACTGGTTTTACAATATAAATACAAAAACGTGCTACCACATCAACCAGAGATTACAATCCTTACAAAAACAAGGACGCAAAGAAAACAGGGAAAAATCTGTGTTAACTTCAGATGAACTTTGAACCTTGAACCTTATGAGTTCAGTCATCTAAGTAACTCATAGTGTCACCTCACTGACTTTAAAAAGCGCGTGTGTGTTTATCTTCGTCATATTTGATTACTGTAATAATATAATTAAACTGAAAAAATATTGCTGCTAGAATGGCCAAATATTTGCCCACAGAATGTGTCAGATGTTTTATGTGCCATCCAAATTTAAAAGTTGGGAACGGGTTTGCTATCTGTTCCCTGAGTAAGAACTGAACGTTGAGAAGCTACTCTCAGTTTTATGCAACAAGGAAAGGAAAGGTCTGTGTCACCTAATTTCTGTACTGTAATGTTGTATTAATGCTCTAATGATAAAGAACTGTGATTGCTAAGTTGATTAAGAAAGCTTTATGATTCAACATCTCCCTGGTTAAATCTAAGTCTCTGTTTTTTGTTGTTATCCTCAGGACTGTGGTTTTGGAGATGGCGGGGACGGAGTCTGCCTGCGGTGTGAGGGAGGGGCGTTCAGCCCGGATACGGGGGTGTCTCCCTGCAGACGGTGCACCCGGTGTGCTCTCCTGAACCGCCTGCTGACCGCCGCCTGCTCGCCCACCGCTGACTCTCAGTGTGGACCGTGTCTCCCCGGGTGAATTACATCCACAGTTCAGACATAAGTACCAGAAATGACTGCTGTGTCCGGCTCAGGCTGAACGTAAGTGTGTGTGTGTGTGCGTGTGTGTGTGCAGATATTATGAACTGAGGAGCATGACTGGGGAGGTGGAGCTGCTCTGTGTCCCTTGTTCCGGTCATGATAGGGCCCGTGAAGAGTGTCTGCCTTTCACGTCTCAGGGCTCCAAAACACGTACGTTTTAAGCTAAAAACCATGGACTGTATGTACCACAATGATACAAGTCTCTGAATGTTTATTTTTATTGGTGATTTACTGTAGCTGTTGACAAGTTTGAACCGTTGTCTGACAGAAAGCGCCTTAACACCCCCTGTGGAAAAGGTCAAAGAATCTGGGGATCAGAGTGAGTGGCTTTGTTAATACACTCTTCCACTTCTTTTTTAAACTTAATAAAACTTAATAACATTCTTCTTTTTTCAAGGAGTAAAAGGAGAAACGTTATCCGTGGTTCTGATTGGCGCTGCCATCGCTTCGTTGATGTTCCTCATTGCTCTGCTGCTTTGGGTTTTCCTTCTGACTGCTGAGAGATTTAGTGAGATGATATTTAATATTTCAGCTTTCAAGATCATCGTATTTGTTTTTTTGATTGCCTGTAATGGGACCGTAAACACATGTTCCAATGCTCAGAGCGGGCTTCCGGTCACTGTCCGGAACCTGAGGGACTACTGTCCACAGCAAAGCTTCAGCATAAACCTCTGTCCAGCCACACAAGGAGAGCTGCAACTCAACAAGACGTCCCCTCTGAGACTGTGTCAGCCGAAGAGCCAACAAGGTGAACACTGTGAATACCGCTGCAAATAGCATCTCTACAGTTACCTCCGTGCTCTCCATTCATCTGAATTATTTACACTGGTTACTACCTCCCTTCCCAGAGGCTTAAACTCACTGAGCCATGAGGGCGAGTTGCATCCTACTTCCATTGTGATTAATGTCACCACCAACATCAAGCCCTGCAGCCAGAATCAGGAAAGGATCATGCAGGAAGGAGCACAAAGCTTCTCCACAGAGGAGGTATCATGTTCTCAGAAAGTAATCATTTACAATACAAAGAGTATTCATGGAGGCCTATTTTTTTTTCTATGTGTTCTGTAAGTAATTTGGGTTCAAACTTCAACCTTTAAGATAATGCATGTAATAATTTACCATATAGCCAACATGTTGTTTCAAAATGGTCAATTTAATGTATAATTTATTTTAATTTTAGATAGTTGATTTCATACATTTTCGAGTCACTACCCCCCAGAATAATCTGGTTACTGGTCACCACAGCACCTCCCCCTAATCTTATGCTTGCACGCATGGTCACTGTTGTTTTTATGCTTATCCACAACCATCCAGCACCAGACTATCCTGTGAGCCATCCTTTCAGTCCAGACCTTCAGGCTTAGAATAATTGAATTACATAACAAAAACATGTACATTTTTGCTTTTTCAGGACATCATTTTTGTAACTTTTAAGGCAGTCCAATGTAAATGATTTTGAACTAAATAAAGTGAATAAAACAAAATATAGACTTTACCGCATAGATATCATAGATCATAAACGATGTCAGACGTACATATTTGTGTTCCACAAACTTTAACCATTTTTTTCTTTCTATTTTTTCACGAAACTGTAACAGTAAAATATGTTATATTTGGTCACTATGTTCAGTAGCATTTAAATCTAATTGTGACTTTTTGTTGTTGTAAATACCAGATGGAGCAAAAACTGAAGACAATATGGGAGATTGCTCAAGGTATGTATGGGGTTTTCCACCAGCATTTACACAATAAGATACCAGCTATTCAGGTGAGTCCGGTCCTCAGGCTTTTTTTTTTAAAGTGCATATTGTATTCTTGCTGTATTGAATCTATCCAGGTCAAAGCATTGAGACGCTCGACTATGACTCTATCCAGGATTTGTCCCTGTTGCTCGACTCGGCTGACAACATCCACCTTTTAAAGAGACTGGGATTGTCTTTGGGTGTCTCACCTCAAGTCATCGCTCATCTCCACAGCTTTCGGGACCTTTTTGAGTATCTGCACACGTCCACCTACACACATCTGCCCCAGCTCGCCCAAGCTGCTGCGCTTTTGCCAAATTCTGAAGTTGTCTCAAGAATACACAGCGCAGTGGTTAACAAGTGATCACCCAGAGCCTACGGATATGTTCCCATGGCCTGAACTTTTGTACCTAATTTTTGACCTACTTTGAATCAAAACACTGTCACCGGATCCCAATAAACCTACCAGAACAGAGACAACCTGTTCTTTAGGACACAAAATAGATTGAGAATTAAATGTGAAAAATTACATTCAGCTGAAATTTAGGAGACAGAGCAAAACCAGAGCAACGACTTTTCCATAAGTGTGTGACAACTAAGGTTCATGTACATTAAATGATTATTTTTGGTAACTCATATAATGTCTCAATTACAGAAATAAGTAGCCAAGTAGGCTTTGAGGATTAAATAATATCATATCCAAATGACCCCAACATGTGATTTTATTTCCTGTTTACCATTTAAAATGGATGAGTGGCCCTCTGGCTAAAGCATGTGAGATTAACCAGGACAGAGGATGCAGTGTTCATGGCAAGAGAAAGAACCTTGAGCTCAGAGAGAATTTTATTATCCACTAACTGGGAGACATTTGACAACCAACCATCTCTGGATCTGCAGATCCTTTGGCTCGTTAACTCTGGTAAGGATGCAAAATCTTTCTTTAATGCTTTAAGTCCATATCTCATGAGCAATATTCAAACGTTTCATTTGATTTTGACGTTTTTATTCCTCTTTCTCCATAAAGTCTACCAATTTCAGAAACCTGCTGGAGAGTTTTTCAATAGCGCATTTATATATTCTGGTTTTATCATACTCTGACCGCTGTTTTATTGAATGCTTTTTAAACTTTGCTGAGTGTGTTGCCAGCATGTTTTGGGGATTACTTTTTAATTTTATTGCATGGAGCAATCATCGTAATGAACGCCAGGGGGCGCTGTTGACTATATTTGCAAATGTCGCTGGCATTTTTCTTTCCTCCCTCTCAAATACAGCAATCGTCTATAAGTATGATGTGTCAATACTCACATGTAAATGTTGCACAATATTAAGAAATTAAAGAACGTTCAAGAAATAACAGAAAGTTGTGGGAATACTGCTGCTTCTCACTGAGGTATTTTCATCTAAATTAAATAACGAATGCAAACTTTTTGCCGTGAAAAATATCTTTAGCTAATTCCACTCTGAAAATGCGCTAATTATGTGTTTTGACGTCATGAAATTGTTTGAGAAGCAAAATTGAATGCATGTTGAATAGGTGGCGTTCTGACAAACATAGAAAGGTATCTCTTTTTACACTGTTGGACCGAAACTGCTTTATTGAGGCGAGTTTTGTGGTTTCCCCAAAATGGTTGGGAGTGAGACATCGTTAATATTTACAAAATCTTTTATGTCCACGTCCCCGTGGTGTCCGAGTCCTACCGGCAGCCCTGAGCCGCGCACCCCTGTAGTAGAAAAAAAACACGGAGAAGGAAAACTTCAGAAATGGCGGAGGGTGCAACGACACTCAAGGGCTTGCGAGCCCAGATGGGTAAGAAAAATATTACCACTACCGTGTGTGTGTTTTTTTAATTTAGACAGAGACGTGTCTTAACGCGAAAGTCACTTTTGAATGTTTTCCAGCAGCCGTCGCGGGTTAATTGGGCTTTTTGAAAGCGTTGCGACGCAGCAAGCTTATTAGGCTAGTAACGCTAGCTCACTGTCCCGGTCATCTGCTTTCAATGGACGCGCTCAAATCTGCAACTTCTCCACTCAAAAGTGAGTAAGGCAACCCCTTGTTGCTGTTGAATCGAAGTTTCCAGAGGAACGCCGGGTGTCATGGAGTAACTGACTGCGAGTAAAGCGCCGGTGATTAACGTTTGCTAAAGTTACTTTCTGCTGGTTGGACTTCGGTGCCGGTTTGACATGTCTAAACTTCAGGCGTGTGTGCAGCCAAGCACGAACATATCTGCTTTAGTTTTAACTTTCCCACGTTTCGTTCGCATTTGCAACGAAAGCTTGGCCGTGTTGTTTTGTGAGGCTTTACGGGATTATCAGACTTGAACGCGGAGCTAGCTAACCGCTTCGTAATTTCAACGCCCCGCTGTTTCATGCGTGGATTTCTGTCAAAAGTGATCAATATCTGCCTTTATCAGGCGGGGAAACGGTGGAGATTTTCTAGGGCTGTCTTTTCCGTTCAATCTGACTGCTCTCTGAGCTGCTGCTTGGAGAATGAACCCCAAAGATAACTTGTTTTCTTCAGTCACTAACGAGCCGTTTTATCGGACATCAGTTTGGCAGCTTCCTGCTTGAAACGTCTTTTTTTGTGAAACGACGTCCTCCGTCCTATATCCATCGCTCGTTAGTTTTTGCCTGTCTGTTGACATATGGCATCACCCCCCTCCACTAGTCTGTGAGGATAACTCTATAACAATGACTGACCTGAATTTCAGATAAATCTGGAATGTCAGTTTGTGTCAAACCCAGCTTTGAGCTCGGATTGGAGAGTTTCACAGCATTGCTGCTTTTTTTATTCAAACATTTACGCATTAACAGGTTTTTGAAATAATTCAATTTATTGGTCCAGTAGTCATAAGTCAGATACTTCTTTTGCTAAGCTACAGCTACGCTGTTGTATTGTACACAGTACTATGTAGGCCAACTGAAGCTGCAAAGTCTCTATCAGTGCTTTCATCCATGTCTGAACTGCCCCCATCCAGACATCAGTGTGTGCTGTGCTTGCATCTGTGGGCATGAATGCATGGCTTGTTATGTCTGGAGTAGCAGTCAGGCTGTGTTTTAGCATTTTAGGGAGAGAGAGAGAGAGAGAGTTCTCTGCATACCCAGTTTGGGTGTAGGCATGTTTTACTCCCGGCAACAACTGGACCATATTTAGTGCCGATCTTCCTGTTTCTGTTCACTTTTCCATTCAGTATTTTCCATCAGGAATTTTGACGTCCACCCACTTTTGTGGTTTCATGAAAATATCCAGTTTAAAGTTGTGCGTCGGAATCCTGGCTTTGTGTGGAGTTAAACGATGCCCAAGAAAATTTCAGTTTGACCTTCAGTGAGACTGGAAGACTGACAGTAACAAAGTAATGTCAGGAATCTAGCTCATGTGCATGGTCATTTCCACAAGAATGTGAGGAGGGAGAAATCGTACCCTGCTATTATGAAGGGTGATCACACGACTACATGTCAAAGATTAACCAGATCCTGGCTCAGAAGACGCTTCAGCAGAATTAAAAGCATGACAAATATGCGAGAACTGGTAGAATTTGACCAAATCACAAAAAGAACCTAGCTTGTAGTCGTTTTTTCTCTGCTCTGGCACCACTGACTTGATCTGGTTTTGATTTGAACCTTTGCAGTGCACACCTATGCACTCGGCTGCACGTAAACATTTGCAGAAGTAACTTTTTACATTTTTTATTTTGAATTGAAGGTTTTCTCCAACAGACCCGATACACTAAACATTAAAGTTGACATAGACCCCTGATGGTTGATTCATTTCTGCTTCTATCTTGAACCAATACAGATTCTATTTAAACAAAATTGACTATCATAAAGGAATACAAAGAAGAGTTGATCAAGATTGGATTTATTCTAAAGAACAATCATGAAAAAGGATTCCGTTGTGGTGATGCACAATCTTGCAACTTTGGGAGGAAACGACACCTAGGCAATCTTAGATGTGTCATCATTATCCCGCCAGTACTGCAAATAGCCGAGGCTTACCTGTTCATGAATAGGCCTCGATAATCCCATGGAAGATTTAGTGTGTGAGTGCAGCGTCTGTGTGTGTGAGCAGTGTTATCTGACCAGAGGTCTTCTGGTGGAACTTTACAGAGAGTTGATTATCAGTATGGAATTGCAACTCTCAGACTTTTTTTAACTTATTTTACATAGATTTGTACATTTAAAAGGAACCAATTAGTTGTTCAACTTCAGTCGGTGCAGTCGCTCTCTGATGATGAGGATTCTGAGTCCTGGCAGTATCCCGTGCCAAATGGCGGGCCGGCCCTCAGCTTAAAGGTGCAGACACTTCCTGTGTAACAAGCTGCCGAGCAGAAACGCGCTGCACGCCTCAGCAGGCTACAGCTGGAAGAAACAATAGAAAACAAACCTGGCCTTCTCTCACTTCTCTCTCATATCCACAATGCGTCCAACAGCCGAAGCTGTTTAAATACAACTGATGTTACTCCGGTTTGACCCCGCTGTTCTGATGTCACACAGACGGCCTCATTTCCTGTTTGGTGTTTAGTCTGAGCAGCGGAGCTTAGCAGCCTGGTCACCATTAGCCCTCTGGTTGTCGTTACTCCTGCCATGATTATTCGATTAGAAATTGTGACCCACTCACGAAGTTGTTTTTCCAATGTTGTACGACAATCTCTTGACTGAATCTAAACACACTGGATCACCGACTACATGAGCATGTTAAAATGGTTTAGAACCGGCACGTTATCTCTGCAGACTGGAGCAGATATTTCTGTGGATTGCTGTGACATACAGTTGGCAGCCAGGTTAATTATGTGCTTAAGATGTACTGGAGTTTGTCAATGCAGCAGCAGTGATGTATGTTAATGTGTGCAAATCTCCATAGTGATGGAGCAACGAGGCCGAGCTCCTCTCATAGGCCCTTTTCATTTCTGTCATCACACCTGGAGCTCTTAAGTGCAGTTTAGAAAACAGTGTCTCCCTGTCATTAAATGCTAGTCTTTTTCTTAAAAAAAGAAGAAAAAAACTCCTAACAACACATGAACATGTATATGAGAGAGGAATTTAGCCTTATTTATTATTGTATTGGGTTTTTTTCTGACTTTCTTGTCCATTATGGTTCCTTTTTTTTTTTTAGCTTCTTCCTCCTTGTAGTTGAGTAATATCTTAACAACATTAGTGTTTGTTACAAAAAGCTATACTAACTTAGACTTCACTGCTGGAGATGTTATTCATAAATAGTCTGCATTGTTTAAATGAGCACCGTACTGACTCCCTTCCTGTGAGCTTTTTACTTCCCCTTGGAAATCAGAGAACGGAGTTTGCTATCATGAGTTATCCTCAGTTCTGAAGTATGTCATATTAGAACTAGTCAAACTATTGAGATTCTTTTTTAAAAACCTTTTTCTGTATTATTTTGCTTTTGCTATCAAATATAGCGTACATATAATGTAGATCTTTGAAAATGAGTATCTCATTTAATATTCTTTTTTTCTTTGATAATTAGTATTTTTTCCTTTCAAACCCTAATGTGAAGTGATGTTAGCTTTCAAGCTTGTTAGTGGACACTTTCTTATTAATTAACCTCAATACCCTTTGTGCTGTGTTTTGTTTTGTTTTTTCAACCTATGAATCATCTAATTTCTAAGTCCATATCGACCTGGATACATGTCTAATTGTGGTGATAAAGCTCCTCATCCATCCCCAGCTTCTCAGTTTATCACTTAGCAACAGTTTTGCGGCCTCTCAGTCTCTCAGCAGTTTTTTCCTGTCTGTTCCCCTGGGTGATGGAGAATGTGTTGTCTATAGCAGCTTCACCAGATTCCCAAAATACATGCTAACAGCACTCTGATTATATTTAGTGTGAATCCCTAAATATTGTTTGACGAAAGAAACTGATCGACCCGTTGGATAAAAATCATTTTAGCCTTTTTGGAGGTCATTGCAACATTATCATGTTGCACATGAGAGTTTCAAACTATTTTGAGAGGATTTTTGTATATGCAAATATTAACCTTCACCTATTTCTGAATAAGAGCTCGACAGTAAATCCTACTCATATCATTTATACAAAGGAATTGTCAGACAGTTGGCTCAATGGCACGCCATATCAGGCTTCCTTAGATGGCATCCTTTTTCTGTAACATTGAAGCTAAATTTATGTAACACATCTGATTGAGGTTGCACTTTTCTTGATTGTAAGTACATCATGAAGTATGTCATTTCACATGATGCTTATAATTCAGTGCACCGACTGTCATTATACTGACTTTTATCAATTTCTCTTTGAAATAGTAGTTTTTGCAGATTGGTATCTCTAGTGGGAGAAGTTGCCTGTTCAAGTCAGATAAAATGCAAAGTAGATTAAGACTCACGCTAAGTCTCATGGTTGAGCTTTGGCATGACCAATTCCCTGTTTCCTATGAGTTTTTTTTCACGCCCTTTTCCAGTATGTGCTTGTATGCAGAGGCGTTTATTCAAAGTGATGCCCAGTTATTTTACCTGCAGTTTTCATAAATGTGACTCATGTAAATAAGAGGAAGGCAACAACGTGAGCAACCATTTGTTCAGGCTACTGTATGTTTCACTTTTGTTGATTTTTTTTTCTTTCCTTCTTTGTGTTTTTTTAATTGACTTCCTTTAAAATACTGCACGAGTAAGATATGCAAGATGCATCCCATGAAAACTTCAACCCCCAGAGTTGAAAATCTTATTTCCAGATCATGACTTTCATTAAGGTTTATGTTTGTTGACATGGCTGGAATCATTTGATTAAACTGAGATAACTCAGTCTTGTTCTAAAGCTTTGGTATTCAGTACCGGAATTAAGTGGCTCTGGTCTGTGACAGCTTGCTAAAATACTTTTCAACTTTACCATTTAATTTGGTCCTTTTTTCATGTAGGATCGGCCAGCTGTCCTTTGTGCTTTCCAGTGAGTACATCGTCACAGAAGGCTGATTTCCATAGGAAAATCCAGGCGTGGCGTTCTGCTGCGTAGCCTGAGAAACTCTGATCGTGCCTATGATGCACCGCACGATTTGTTTGCCCTAAAACAACACAGTAAAAGGAGTTACTTATTGATGAATTTCATTTTGTGTTCTGTTTTGACCATTCGGTTTCTTTATTTATACAGAAATATTTGAATATTATCTTTTTGGCAAATAGAAATAACATTTATTTGTTTGATGGTCAAAGGGAGAACACTGGAGCCATTGTTGACTTCACGTGTATCTGGATCTGAAGGATCTTGGCTGTTTCATTGATCTGCGCTTTTGGTTGAATCTTTCATTTTTACCTACATCTTCACTCTGAAAGATTCATCCCTCAATCAGACCTGTTTTCACTTGTTTGTAGTCCAATTCTTGTGCCATTTTTCACACTTCAACCTTCTTTAAGAGTTGTCTCAGACTTCCATGGCTCTTCAGTTAACAATGCATGAATCAGTAACTGAAATACTGTTGACATGCTGCAGTTTAAGTGCTTTGACTTCTCTTTTTGCTGCCTTTGTTTTCCACTTGTCTCCCTTTTTAAAGACATACTGCCCACCACAAGTTCTCATCTGATAGCTGCTTTCATTCATGTTGCTTTAATTGAAGACTCTAAATTGCCCGTAGGACTGAGTGGTTGTCAGTGTCTGTGTGGCCCTGTTATGAAATAGCAAACAGTCCAGGGTGTCCTTGCCTCTCATCCAACGTCATCTGAGATGAGCTCTAGCCCCCTGCGACCCTACTAGAAATAAGCAGTATAAACGATAGATGGATGAAGCACATTTTGATGGTCCCTCATAGAAAGTCTTCAGATGTAATTAAAATAATGTTGTGGTAATGAAGAAACATTAATTGTGGAACTAAAGCACTTTCCAACTACGCAGCATCGTTTCCATTGTTCTGAAAAGAGCTTGAACGGTACGTGTTTAGCTTAGCACATATTTCCACAACAGCGGCTTAGTTTTTCAGCAGCACAGCTCTTGTTTGACGTTGACAGATGATCTTAATTTTGGGCTGTATCTTTGAAGCAGCTTGGAATGAAGTTTGTTTCAAGGCAGCACAATGCGAAAAGCTGGATTTAAATGGATGAATGTATTAATTTAAGTTCCGCAAAACCAAAAAACACATCATGGCTGCACTCCATTGTTTTGTGAGATGCACATTTTTATAACTGAGCATACAGTGCCACAAGATCTGTCAAAGACTTAAATGTTGAATATGAACATCTGCTGCAGATGTGCTCTCACAGATAGAAACGCATCTGAGCCCAGAGGCGTATTTTAAACTAATAGTCCTTCAAATCTTGATTAGTTTCTTGAATAAGTTTCTTGTGTGTAAAGCATATTTGAATTTCTTGGTTTGGTTTCCTCATTAAATTTGGACAAGCAATTGAGATTTTCCATGTTGCGTTGTGCGATCATAATTGCAGTATAATTGATCATGATTGCAGTATATTACAGTGAACTGTCATCCGCCTACTTCTGTCTTTGCGTAGTTTTCTGCTTTGAGGAACACACTCTTCTGAAGTCTTACTGGTTCCATGCATTTTTTAAAGTATTACATGTTAGTTAATGTGTCATAACTTGACTAAAACTTCTTGTATGTGTTTTTTAGAAATAAAGCATATTTGCATGTGCTTGATTGAATTGCTTCTGAAACTGCAATGCATTCTTTGTAGTATTTTATTGGACTAATGCAGTGAGAAACATTCAGGGCATGTATAGAATTATCAGTCAATGTGAGTATCACAGGATTGATGATCATGTTGCTCTTTGTCAGCAGTTCTTCTATGCTGAACACAGCAATGAGAAGAAAGAAACGGATGACAGATACTGTTGCTCTTAGAGCTTAATCATGTCCTGGCCATGTCCTTCCTGTTGACCTTTTTCTTTCCCATTCAGGATTTCTGCGTCTAAGTTATCCTGATGTGGGTTGAGGAGTTGGTTTAAATCCTATATTAACTTGGAAGCAATCTTTACATCTGCCTTTTTTTTAAAGCTTTTCAGTATTTTACCAGAAATAAGTGAGTGCTTCGTGACCTGTGCAGGATCAGTTGTCAAAATATTGATTGAATTGTTAGCTGTATCCTGAGAAACTCAGAGGAGTGTAATTTCAGAAGTCTCTCTAACGGCATCCAATCTGTCTAAGACAGCCCATCCTTGACTTCAGGTTTGACCATGAAGCAGAGGAGCCAGTGGCTGTTTCCAAAATGGCTGTTGTCTCGGCATCATTTGATAAATCTTAATAGTCAGACATGTGGACTTGAACTGTGCCTAAAAAAGGCAATTGAATGTGAAGTTAGTTTCAAATCAAGCCTCACTATAAAGGTGCCTGAATGTGATTTAAAATCAGTCTGTTATAACTGTCAACTCGATTTTGTATTAAACATACTTGTCAATAACTGGATTCCCTTCCTCGTTCATTGTGGTTTGGGACAAGACAATCGATCCAATCAAGTGAATTAGTCAAACTCATTGGTCGCTTGGCGCAGCTGTGCGTATGACCCAGAGTGTGCGACTTGTCGTTCGCAGCAAATAAACCTCTGTTTGTTTCCCTCCATACAGCTGCAGCTGCACAGGCACAAGCCGAGGAGCGGCGGAGCTTGGCAGGGAACAGTCCTGGACCTACATCCAACGCACCAGCCAAACCTCAGGGGTGTAAGCCAGGTAACCGATAATACTCTGTGACACAGAAAAGAACAATAACGTTTGACTTTAACAGATACAACACAACCCACTTCCACCATCCTCTCAGTGTGGCTTACAGCAGGTTAACCTTAGTCATCATCGTTTCATCGTAACAATTGACAAAGCTCATTATTAACAGTCACATGCAGACATCTGCCCGCCTTATACAAAGTGTTTGGAGCATTGAACTACAAAGCTCTTTTGTTGCTGAATATGTTTAACGTTTTTTAACCATATGCCCACATGTACACTTGCAGTCATTGACGGTGCCTCGCTTAGAGTAGACGACCGACTGCGAGTGGCAAAAGAGAGACGAGAAGAAGCAGAGAGACAACAGGGTAACACATTAGTTATAGTTCTGACATTAAATTAAAAAAGCCATACCAAGTACATTCATTTACTGATGCAATGATAGAAAGTTGTTTCGCAGTTTTTGATTATTGAATATTCTTTAATCGGATAGTAGAAGCTGTTTTTTTGTTTGTTTGTTTTTTGTTTAACACTTCTAATATTAATTTTAAACATGTTTTTGACAAACTGAAATCATTCTGAATTTCTCACAAAGTTAACAAGTCACTGTTGTGCTTTTGATAATAAGACTTTTCCTCAAAAATTCAGCCTTAAAGGAGTCTCAGATCATGGAGCGGGAGCGGAAGGCCAAGCTTGCGGTTGAGCGCCAGATGGAGGAGCGTCACAAAAAGGTTGAGGAACAGCGAAGGAAGGAGGAGCAGAAACGACTGGCTGTGGAGGAGAAAAGGAAACAGAAGCAGGAGGAGGAAAAGGTTTAAAGATTTCTAAAAAATAACATAGCAGTGTATGTACTTGTGAGCACAGATGTGAGAGCTGAGCACAAACCTTATCTGGTTCCTTCTGCTTTTCTTTTAGAGGCAAAATTTTTTTCTGTGGGTAGTGACTTGTATTTATTCTTCCCTTTTCTCTTATTTGCACAACAGGAGCACTATGAGGCAGTGATGAGGAGGACATTGGAGCGTAGTCAGCGAGTGGAGCAGAGGCACAAAAGATGGTCCTGGGGAGGACTTATCATTGACCAAGATGGGCGAGCAGGTAGATGTCCTTTTTCTACTTTTCCCGCTCACTTTCATCCTCACCATCCACCAGCCACAACGCAGGGATTAAACCATTCAAATTGCACTTTAAACTCCTCACTTCTTCAGATCAAGTCATTTTGTTCTTCATCACGGCTGTGTTTTACAAAGATGTTTTTCCATCACAATCGGCAATCTTAAACTTTCTGTGGTTATACTGTCAAATTAATGTTCATGTGCATGACACTCCAGATAAAAATGCATTTTTTCTTTGTTACCAAGAGAAAGGAGGAATCATCCCTGCTCTTCTTGGATTTTACAGCAAACTCCAGCTTTCTCTGTGAAGTGCTTTAGGCAGTAGATGTTGACAAAGGCTCAAAGCTATACGTTCATCTCTCTTTTCCTTAACAAAGCCTGAGAGCTGTCTTTCCCCACAGGAGATTCTGATGCCAGCGTGTCATCTCCAGTAACTATAGTTGTGTCCCCTGCCTCACCAGAAAAGCCACCGAGGAGTGGACAAGGTTTTGTTTGTTTATGATTTGTTCATTGGTACGGGAGCACAGCATGAACTGGCACTGTCAGCACAGTTAACTTCGTTACCCACAATCCCCTCCAGCACCTCTTCCCATCCCACCCACCTCCACCTGCATTCTGTGTGGCATTTTCTTCACTAACATTTTTGTACATTTGTTCTGAAAGTGTCTTTGGCTTATTGGGCTTGACTGGTGGTGTAGCTTTAGCCTTTTCTCTTGCACTTTTGAGTAGAGCTGGGCAAAATAAATAGACTTATTCAGATAAGATTTACACTAGCTCTTCTGGAACTTCCTTTAAGCATCTTTTATAGTTTTTAAGCTATTGGTATTATTGACAGACATAGCAAAATCGCATCATATTTCATTGGAAAAAAAAGAATTAGTCATGAATACTGATATAGAATAGCCTGTACACTTGTCAGGTCTAACAGTTATTATTTTTTTTTTTCTCTCATTGAATTGTGTGGAGATGTGAGAATTTGGCTCTGACATAGGGTACTATTGCCCAGCTTTGCTGTCAAGCACTTTAAGGTTACATGGGTGACTTGGCATGGAAGCTCCTCTGAATGGCAGTCAACAAAGGACTACTATTGTGTTTGGCATGGACAAAGTAGCATTGTTGAGGCTTTTCTCTTTGGGATAGTTAAATATAAGCATTTGCACTTCGCTAACAGCAAACAATTCATTTTTACATTGTACTCGTAAAATGTTTTTGTAATGGAAAAAAATGGAACACTAATTCCCTTTTCACTTTGAAGACTCGGAATCAGTCAGAACTTTGTACTCCTGTGTCCACTTTCCAAATCCTTCCCCATTGGCTAGCTCCCAGTAAACCCTGCTTCCCTTGTCTGTCTTTCCTCCTCCCTCTTAGTTGAGAAACGCTCCACATCCACCACAAACCTGAAACAGCCACCCGAGGCTGGCATCAGCAAACGCTTATCCTCCTCCTCTGCCACCCTCATCAAATCACCTGACAAACGTAAGTCTACTTTCCTCCCTCCCTACTTCCTGTGTTCCCGCTCCCCTTGGCGCCCTCCTACTTACCCTGTGTGTAGTACTGCATCCGAGCCCCCACAGCGCAGCCCGTCTATGTCAATAAATATTTACATTGATATTTTTTTTCTGCACAGGATCTTTGTGACTAGCAGTCGATAAAATGGAATAGTCCAACTTTGTCTGCCAACTGAAAGCACTGGGCATCTCTGACCTGTGTCTTCTTTCATATTCTGATGGGGGTGCTTTGATAAAAGTTTTACTGATTAGTATCAAAACTCAGAAAATGGTACTGCATTTCCTTCAAGAAAAAAAACAACTTCTCATTAACTTTTTCTCTCCTCAGGCTGTTTTTCCCTCTTCATCACTGACTTTTTTTACTTCTCTGCCTTCTCTCTCTAATAATACAATAATTCTAAATAAAAATATGACACTTTTTTCATCCACAAGTTACTTTTCTGTTACCTCAACCCTGGGTGTTTCATCATTTTCTCTCAGGTGTTAAGCCAAGGAGTTCGTCTTGTAACCGGTTGCCAAGCAATGGCAATGCTGCTCAGGCCAATAAGGAAGATGGAAAAAAGCTTCAGGTGGAACAGTCAGGTGCTGAAGATCCCCATCTTCTTCTCATATTATGCTTTCATAAGACATAATGCACAGAACACCATTTATCAAAGCTCTGCATTACCTATTCCGCTCTGTCCCTGCTCTGACAATCTCAATCCAGGCTACAAATGCCGGCATCTGTTAAGGTTAAAAGTGAAAATCATAAACTGGTTGCCAAGTGTGTATTTCATCAGCATATCTTAAACTGGAGCATCGGTTTCTGTCATCTCTAACCAGGTGACTCGCATAAGACTAAATGAAGTACACATGACTCGCAAACTGTCTTCTTGTCCTCGGGGGTTTCCTTGGTACTTCCCTCTCATTCCTGCTTGGCTATAACTCCACTCTCATGTCCTTAGGCCGTTCAGTGAAGAAGAGAAGCTCTTCCCTCACACGAGTAAGTGTGGGCAAAGCACAGACCCCTACCAAGCCTGATAAAGGGACAACGGATGATCAAGGTGGCTAGCATGAACAATCAGCATGCACTGCACAGGCCTCCCTCTTTGAATAACAAGCATGCAGTCTTCATGGTTTCATCATTCCATAACAATGTTCTATATTGCCAAGGGCTTTTTTTATGGGAACATTTGTTTACATACATTCATTGTCATGGAGCTTAAGGTTTGTTTGTGTTAAATTCTTTGGCTCCTTTTGCCATAGATGTCCTATATCCTGTCAAATGCTCCTTCAATCAGAGATTTCTTACCACACACTGATGCATTTTTTCCCTCTTTAACTGATTTAGTGGCATCACTGTTATCATTCCATCTATCCCGGAATGTTCCTGCTGTCCTAACCAGCCTCTGTTCCTATCCTGTGTCCTTAACTGTGACAACTAATTTTGCTTGAACTTTCTTCTCATCTTCTCACACGTTGGCCATGAGTGTTTTTTGTTGTGTGGTCTGTTGGCACTAATTCAATTTATTGTTCTGTTGTCTCAAAGTGTTGATTGTTGTTGTTTTTCCCAAGATGATGTCATAGCTGGATTTAGGTTGCTCGTGCTTCAGTGTGGTGTCTGTCAGTACCATCCCTCCAAAAGCAACCGGGCTGCACAGAAGACCACAGCAGCTGATGGATATTGTGTTTTTGCTATTAACCACAAATGCTTTTGTTTGTCCAGCAGCCATATAATTTCTTTTGTGACATTGAGATTGAAAGAATGTTCCTGTCCTGTATTAGTGTGTGTGTTTTGTGCACAGACGTATCTCTTATGTAACATAGCTCATATTACACATTTTAAACAACTACTTTGAGTCTTCAGCTAGGGAGCTAACTAAGCCCCAGTGCTTCCACATAATGTTCCTCATAATTGTGGCATTGTGGAAAGCCAATAACTTGTTTCTTAGCTTGATGCAGAGCAATAAGCCAGGCTGCATGGTGGCACTCAACAGTTAACAAAAATCAACTCTGTCAGCAACAGATGTCGTCTCAGCGAGAGGGAGGGTGGTTCAAAAGGAAGCGAGAATGTGCAGTCCTGTCTAATAAGATGTGTTTTAGGACGTGTAGCAAACTCAGTCCGTCAATACAAAAACTCCTCCTCTGGTATAAATTCCCTGTTGTAGCTCAGGGTGCCACAGCAACTTAAATGGGGAACTTTCACTTCTTCTATTTCTAAGAAGCAGCAGCTCTTTGTTTCTGCTCTAAAATAATTACTAAAAGTTCCCTAATCAGTGCCTTTTTTTTCCAGAGGCCGTAATTACTCAGTCCTCTTCATCTTAACACAGCAGAAACAAAAGTCTTGCTCGGTCACAATCTCTAACCTCATTTTAAGTCTCTCACCTGTCACAAAACGGTATTCCTCTGCTTTCTTTGGAATTGATCAATGCTATTTTTTTCATCAGCGCACCTTCTTCCTCTAGGATCCCAATTCATTTGACCTCATTGTTTATTTCAACTTCTGTTCTAACTGATCATCAGTTACCAGGCAACTAGTGTCAGTATTTTTCCATGGTGTCCTTTTTCAAATTTTTCATTGAATACCACTGAAAGCTAAGAGTGTAAAGGCTGTTGATAAAGAACCCATGTAAGATTACTGAGACATAACCTTTGGCTCTATTTGTTAATTCTCCTCTGTTGAATCACATGGTGACCTTTTTCTTTGCCTTCATTCCCAACTCTTGTCCATTCTTTTCTTTTTGGCCTTTTGTCCTCTGCTGTTTTTCGGTGATTTTTCGGGCCGTGTAGCTCGCAGGCCACCGGCCAGTACTGTGGACGGAGGGGTCCTTAGTCGCCTGCTCACGCCCACCCAGGCGTCACTAGCTAGGAGCAAGAGTGCCGCCGCCCTGTCCGCTGAAGGAACAGATGCCGCAGGTAACCTCCGCCTAGGAGACCCTGGTAGACAGAAGGGATAGCTAGAGCCTGGTCCAGCCCGTTGACCTTTCATTTATTTATTAGAAAGTCAGCCCAGTCACTCCTATTCGTCGCATTACCATGCTGTAGACCGTCATGCTGTTGGAAAAATGTATTGTGGCGTTACAGAAAAGTGTTTGCAGCTCCCTGTGTTTCAAAGCTGCTGTCCGTGTATGTGCAGTTTATTTGCTGTAAAGTACACTCCTGAGAGAGTGTCGTTGGCAAATATTGACACACACATGAGTCCAGCTCACATACAATCTCAGATGAGACACAATTGACTGTTTGTTGAGCTGAGCAGCACAGCGGGCTGCATCTGAGGAGCCTCATGGTCAATGCCTGGGGATTTACAGTAAGCTGCTTACTGACTGGTACCTGTTACGTCGGAATGAGACCATTGTGCTTTTCCCTGGTTGTGACACCACAGTTCTGCTGACTTCACAACCAGTTGACATATCTCTGGTGCTGACTATATACAATCACACCAGTATGAGAGTGACCATTGTGGTATTTTATGTTTTATTTAATGTGTTTTCTGTGAATTTTTGTTTAATTAATTTTCTTGAAATACTATAACACAAATAAGAATTCTTATAATTAGATGTGCTGCGCATGATAAAGGTTTACACTCTGACTTGATACACACTGATAATTTCTTTTCATGGTTGTTATAGTTTTATGTAATGTAGGGAAGCAGCTCTGTACCTTAAAGCTTAATTTTATTTTAAGTATTGGTTTTAGGTTGTGGTATCTATCGACCAGCTATTGCAAACCCATTAGCAGCTAAAGATCCTTTGCTAAGTGTAGTGGCAGTAGAAGCATGACTCATCCCCATTAGCTGCAGCAGCGGTGTCTCGTGACAGTGTACGCTTCACAGTCACCACTGCTGCTCGCTGCGTCAGAATGAGTTACAGAACACATTTGTGACCACGCAGTGGCAGGAAGACGTGTCCAGGTCTAAGGATTATGATAGCTAATCCCTCAATCTGACATAGCAAGTCGGAGGACAAGACCGTTTCCTCTTTCAGGACACATCCCACAATAGCTTCCTGCCACTCTGTCGGTTAAATGGCAGCACAGCATCACCCTTATAAGATGGTCAACAGAATTAGGCTAAAACTGTGTGTCTTTAATTACAAGAAACATCTGACTGACATGTAGCACAAACATTGTAAGGACAGAATTTACTCCAAGGCCACACATTACTTTTAATAGTGCCTAATGGAAAACAAGAAGCGACACACTGGCTGTTTATTGTACTCATAAATGTACGTAATGTGTGTTCTGAGTGTTGGAGTTCTTGGTAGGTGTTGTGTACAGTGCGGTGTGCTGTGGTGTTCACGTTTGTGTTGTGTCCAGATGCTTTGGTGCAGGGTGTTTTTGGCTTTTTGTGTGATTGTTGTTCCGCACGTTTCCAGTCATCTCCAGCATAGACGGAGCTTCAGAAATCAAGCTTCTGCCAGCGTAAAGAGCTATATCTAACAAATTGCTTTTTGTGTGCTCTTGTTCCTTTACAAAATCACTATCCTACATCTGCCCCCCCCCCTCCCCCCCCCCCCCCCCATCCTTCTTCTTCTCTCCTTTGCTCTCTGCTGCTTTGCTGCCCAACTTGGTCGCTTCTCAATCCTCCCGCTGGTTGTGCTCCCCTGGCCCTGCGATGACTGTGTCCTTTACCAGAGTGTCACCTGTGTCCTCGTTCAGCCTCAGCCAGTCCCCTGCACCCCCCGCGTGGACCCCTGCGCAGTCGCAGCATTGACCGGCAGAAGGGCGGCATGACCACATCTGTGTCGGCCGACGGAGCTCTCGATCCTTCTCTGGTGAGAAGTCTTCTTGATGCTTTTGTTGCTAATGTCTGAAGCAAATGTGGTCAATTTGAATGATTATATCGTCTATTTGAACGGCTACTTATTATGTGTATGCCTGGTCATTTTATTTGTTTGTTAAATCTAAAACTTTTGTATCAGTTTACACACGTCAATCATGAAATCATTCATACTGAAGTGTAACTTATTTAGAAAAATATGTTTATACAACTTTGAGTGCTAATTAAGAGGCAACACATTTTCATGGAAAAGAATCTTAATGTATTGAAAAAATCGAGTTTTGAAAAAAAAAAAAAAAACTTTACTTTACTTTAGATCACCTTTTAATCACGTATACAACAGTATGGTTTTATATCTGCTCAAGATACATTTAAGTTAACTCACTGTTTAAAAAAGTTGCTTGAAAACTGGGATAAAGTTTAGTATAAAGTATTTGCTTAACAACAACAAGTCCATGCTTTCCATTATGAAAATGATGTTGCACAGAAAAAAAAAACACAGGGCTCCATAGACTCTGATTTATATGCATGTATCTGACTGAATTTGCCTGTCAAAGTACTTCTGTTGCATGTTAACCACAGGGAAATGTCTTCTGCCTGCTACTCTTAGAGCATTTTCTTGTCACTTAACCTGTTCGGACACTGGAGCACTTTTATCCTCCTGACACTCATAAGTCTGTGGGTTATCTCCTCGTGGCTTGTAGTGCCTGGCTTTCTTTCATATTCTGCCCGTCTATATCCTTCTCTGTGGTTGTGAAGGGCTTCGTTGTTGCAGCATGTGACAATGGGATCCACAGTGGCCTGATTATGGAGAGATCAGGCCATGCAAAGCAGACCCCACCCAGAACCTTTCGCCTGATGTCAAAACCCTTCAACTTTTCTTGCTCTGACACTTATTTCTCTCTTCCATGTCCATATATGAGATTATTGAAATATGTTTATATGTGTGTGTCACTGATAAGATTGACATTTGGATTAAATCCTGTCTGATGCGGCAGATTCACGTTAAGCTTGGCACATCTCATTTGAGAGAGTATAGTAGAGTTTGTGTGCCACTGTAAGGGCCAGACAGATTTGGCTGCCCCTTTTACTTTCTTTTCTTGAACTAAATGTTAGATATCAATATTTTTGGTGCTTTTCTTCAGATGAGGTTTTGTTTCACATTTTTTCCTTTTTGATTTTTTTGCTAAAACACAAACAGCTGGTACCCTTTTTTTTTTATCTCCCTCTGAAAATTAAATAAAAGTTTCTGGGGATATAAAATTGTTTCAGATACTTGCAGTTGACACAAAAAAAAAACATTTTGATTATTGACTTTGTGTTCCTGTGGGATTTTGATATCCTTCTTTGTCTCCGTCCTCATTGTATGAAATTACAGAAGGACAAGCCATTATCATCTCAGGGGCGTCCCCCCTCCCCATCCTCTAATCTGGGACGCAACCGCTCACCATCTCCAGCCCCCAATCCATCTCCAAAGAGGGCCCCATCCCCAGCAGCTGCCAAGTAAGCTTTTACAACGCTTAAGTTCCTTCAATATTAGCGAGCAACAGTTAAATTTTCTTTATTCACCACAAATTGATACACTGAACATCCTTTCTAACAGGCAAAGCCCTAAGATGCGTCCACCCTCACCAGGTGCAATGAAACAACGCCCCCCATCTCCCCAGCCCACATCAACGAAGCCGCCTCCAATCCAGAAACCATCTCTGACTCCAACGGGACCCGCAACCTTACGAAAGAGGGACTCCAAGTCCAAGGATATGTGCCCACCTCAGTCTGCGGCCTCACAGGCTTCTGATGCCAGCAAGTCCAAAGAGAAAGATGGTGAGCCAGGTTGTCAGTAGACAGAAGCAATATTTACCTACGCTGAAGACTCAGGCAACTTGGATGTTTGCACTGGTGCATCCAGACATTGTCCGACCTGGTTGGATCACATGTAACCCTAAACATTTGAACTACTGACATTTAATGTTGTTGGTCTGTTCAAAAGATTAGTTATACATTTGTTCTTTGGCATGTCTTGTTCCAGGTAATTGTCCTTGAATAATAGGTTTCTCCTCTTTTACAAGTTCAAGAGTTGTATAACACAAAGGCAGCTTGCTGCTCCTCCTCCGTGCATTCATTGTTCAGACACCTGTTCCATTTGCGATAAATTAATGGAGCTCAAACAAATGTTAAACAAATAATTGTCTTTAGTCCAGTATTTGGATCAAAGAAATCAAGGAGAGACAGTTTAAGCTTTATCAAAGTCTGAAAAGCTATTGATTTCTTACATTCTGCACAGAGCTCCTGCAGCTAATGACAAAATTGACAAAATAGGTTTGTGCTTTACACAGTGACGTGGCAGCAGCTTTGACTGCTAGAAATCCCTGTGGAGAGGAAGACCCATTAAGCCCCAGCTGGAGTCACATCCTGTTTCAGGGCTGTATTTGTGGTGGACTCTGCCTCCCTTTGGGCAGAATGATGCACTACAAAACAAAGTAGCTTGTGAAGTTTTGCATGGAGGGTTATTATCTGATGTTAACAGTTTACAAATAGACATTTTGTTGTACTCTACAAATGTCCTGACCCACCCCTCATTTCTTTCTCTTCTGCTTCCAGAACATTTTTTATTTCCTCTAATCGTGCTGGTAGTTTGACTTTCTGAAGGTCTCGTAAATTTTTTTAGTTTTCATTCCTTATTTAAGATGACACTTGAATCAGGTGATATACTGATGAGCTGTTTTAGTTACACATGACAGACTATTTTAGATGCTGTGTTTTCTTTTTTCAAATTTCAATGGCTGGATTTGGGAGAAGGTCGAACAGCAAATAACAGAGAGTCATGTACTTGAGAAAGAGATTAAAATCCAGCCTAGACCTGACAGGACCTGAGAGGACCTGAGGACCTTCAGGCGATAAATCTTTAGCTCACTGGAGGCTCATGGGAAATGGTCACCATGTGGGCTGGCTATAAAGAAGCCATTCTTGAAGGAAACTCTTAAAAAGAATATTTTTCGCTCATTTTACATCCAGTTCTTGCACCGCACCATTTTCAAAAGGACGCATATGTTTATTTTTTATGAGTTTATCTGCTCATTAAAAACAACTCGGTAAAGAACCAATATCTCTTCCACCTGAGGCACTTTGTCCTGAGCAACTTGTGTTGCAAAGACACACAAGTTATGCCATTTAGTTTGAAGTATCTACAGAAGAAATGTCAAAGATGACATGAACTGTGCTCATGGCTGTTTTCAGAAGCCTGAAAACCTTTCCTGAGCCTCGTAGGGCACACTGACTGCTCTGTGTACCAAAGTCAAATGTAATGTTGTGATGGTTAGATGTTGAGATATTTATATACGGAGAAGTGTTTGACACATCACCTGATCATTAGTTCTCGGAAAGGCTAAAAAAGATCTATCAAAGAGCCCAAAGATGATCAAGTGAAAGTTACACAACTCTGTATGAGACCATTTTCACTCTCCTCCATTTTCCCATCACTGCTCTGCCTCGCATTGTTTCTTATCTCTGCCCTTCATTGTTACAAAAAGAGTCAGATGCTTTGTCTTTGTCCTCTAAACGCCTATTCCTCACTGTGGTCGGACCCAAAGTGCTAAACTTATCTTCCTTCCTTCTCGTGTTTAAACTCTAAAGCCGCGACGGGCACAAACTCGGCAGCAGAGGCAGCTAAAATCCTGGCGGAAAACCGCAGACTGATGAGAGAGCAGAAAGAGCGAGAGGAGCAGCTGAGGATACAGAGGGAGGAAGAGGAGAGGTGAGGATGTTGGAGCCACAGTCAAAGAAATGATCTTCAGCCATTTTGATTCTATAGCGAAATGATTTTTTGGGGGGTTGTTGTATAGTAACAAACACCATTTACATGTTATGCACATTAAATTTAATTTATGATTAGGATTTTTTTCTTAAGTGTTTTTAAGTTGCTTTTTCTTTTTTAATTAGGCTGAAAAAAGTAGAAGAGGATCGTTTGGCAGAGGAAGCTCGACTGAAACGTCTGGAAGAGGAAAAGAGGCTTGCAGAGGAGAGAAAAATTAAAGATGAAGAAGAAGCCCGCCTTGCAGAGGAGGAAAGGGTGAAATTAGCAGAGGAAGAAGCCATAAAACAGGCCGAACTGCAGAAAGAGCGAGAGGAGGCTGAGGCCAAGGCTCTGGAAGAGGCCGAGAGAGTCCGCCAGGAGAGAGACCGCATTATGCAGCAGAACCAGCAGGAACGCATGGAGAGGAAAAAGGTAGGATGCATAGACTGATGACCAAATCAGAACATTTTAAATCTTTTTAATAATCGTCATATCAAAAGGTATTTGTGAATAATCTCAGGCTTTTTTTTAAAAAACTGTCTATTTATAAAACTGTCTATTTAAAATGGTTTTCTTCCTCCCAAAATTCTTGATGATCACGACAGTGTGATTATCTTTATATTTGTTCCAAAGGTCAACTAAATAAATGTTCTTTTATTCTTTCTTCAATTTCAGAGAATTGAAGAAATAATGAAGAGAACTAGGAAAGGGGACCCAAATGACCCTAAGGTGAGGTCACTTTCAGTCATCAGCACATGCTGAATGTCGTAAAGTGTTTGTGGGGTGTAATACTGTATTAACCGTGATTAACATCTTTATTTTGTCTGTAGAGAGATGATGATAAATCCCCACAGGACAATGACGATGATGATGATATGGACCAGCTAGACTGTGAAACCAAAAGTAAGTGTTCACCCTCATATTTATTTTTGTTTTGTGCAAACACTGGTTTCAATCAATAATCACGTAAAAGATTTCCCCCTGTCAGTTTGAATGTTTGAAATTTCAGGATGTGGTTTAAAAATAAACTTTTTGAGGTCCTTAAAAGTAAGTTCACATCAGACTGCCAGTAAATTATATGAAATCACAGAGCTACATCTCAGACTCCACAGGCTTCAGTTAGCAGGTGAAATGTTGGAGTTCATCACAGTATGAGTAGAAGAAAGGCTTGTTGGGGAGTTGCAAAAGGTAGTTTCCTCACATAGAAAAAACATAGAAGCTCAACTTAAGTGAAACTCGAGCTTTCTGTAACAATATCCTTTGGACAAAAAAAACCTGAGTGCAGGTTTTTGGTCCTAATGGAGAACAAGATCCACGATGATGGAAAGATGATGATGGTGATGATGATTTGAGGAGATTTTCCATTGAAGGATGACATCAAGCAAGGGGTTTTTTGTTTTTCACACCTGCAGCTTGTTTGTATGACCATACATTCATTCATAAATATTGTAGACTATCCAGAAGACATGGACAAGGAGGGTGTCTCAGATGACCTCTCGTGTGGTGAGCCCGCGGTCAGCCAGGAGCCGCTGGGCAGCGTGAATGGAAAACCAGAGACGGAGGACAAGGAGAATAACAATGGCACAGAGGAGACTCAGGCAGTCAGGTACGAGTTCCTCCCAACAATACAGATGATTAGTTCACGTGGATATGAACAGGTTTTGTCCTGATGTTGTTAGTTGTTTAAAGAGTTTCTACCAGAACCTCCAGTAATGTCCAGCTGTTTTTTAAAGTAGTTAGCAGCATGTTTTTTGACAGTTTTTAGGGATGAACTGAGGTGTTTTCAGACCCTTCTGTTTCATGGCCTCTCCCAGTAAACTGTCCTCTTCCCCTCTGTAGCCCCGCCCCAAAGAGCTGCCATGTCGAGGGCTCCGAGTTCCTGAACGAGCAGGACGCCACCAAAGTGGGGCTGGTCTCCAGCCTCAATGTGAAGTCCAACCAGTGGAGCTTTGAGGAACTTATCGATGTCAACGCGCACTCCAAGACCCGACCGCTCATCGAGGCAGAAGACTGTAACCAGGTTCTGATCAACTGTGACGGGCGCTCCGACGGGACCCGGGTAGCCTTCGAGGACAAGGGGTCCCCCATCAATAGTCTGCATTCCTCTAATCAGCCCATAGAAGCCATGTCAGGTGAGGCGCCGCCCCCGCTCCAGGTGCCGCCCCGGCTGGCCGTTCCCATGGACTGAACCTCTTGTCTGGTCTTTTCAGAGATTTGACGCTGCTGTCGCCGCTCAGAAGCCTCTTAAAGTTGCACTCCCAAAGTTCCTGTCCAGCTGAGCTCCTTAAAAGATTCTTGTCAGTTCCAAACAGCTTCTCGTCTGTCTCCTCCCGCCGCTGTCGCGGGAGGAGCACAAGGTGGAGCGGAAAGGCCACCCTGAGAGCCGCATTTGCACCCGACACATTGAGGAAATAAATATACTACATTTATTTTATGCTTCAGGGAAATATTGTATGTTCCTCCGGCATCCTTGCTCCAGGGCCCTTTCCTCTTCCTCTTGTGCAATTTTTTTTTTTTTCAACTGTGTCCAAATTAATTTTTTAAGTCATTATTACTTTGTCAGGGGTTCATTGTTGTAATTTATTAATTTTTGCTTCTTTGTTACTGTAATGGTTGTTAAATGTTTAGTCTTTTCTCTCGTATGAGAATATTCCAGGACACATGCACATTATTGGAAGACATGTTGATACACTCTGTTCTCTTTTGGTATGGCGTCCCCCATTTTGCTTGTGGTTCACCTCAATTTACTTGACCAGTTGCTCTTTTCAGCATTCAGCAATATGGCCTTACCTTTGCTTTTTTGTTTTACTTCCCCTCCAACCTCCTATTTTCACTTATGAATATACAAAGTAGTTTGTGTTGTAGCCCGTACATGCACTGTTTATGATTCTCCATCATGTACAAACATGGGTGGATTCTGTTAGTTCTTCGGTCCACTTCATTCTTTCTTTTGCATTTCCTTCCTTCACCACAAGAGGGCGTGATGAGCTTAAACATAATTGGTTTCCGTTTTTGACAAGACTTTGGTAAAGTCACATGCACAGTTTCAACTGTTTGTTGATTATCCAACACAGGGCTGACTTAGGTTTATTCCTACATCTGTATATAGAATAATTGTTTACTAACATTAGAATTTACATGACAGCCTCAGTTACCTGGTTTCTGTCTCGTAGGTGAAGACCTTTTCCTCCGCACCATCCAAACGTTGAATAACTGCACCTGTAACATGCTATGGTATCACACAGGTGAAAACAGTCAGTCATGGCTGCTTCTGTGCTCCTTTAGATGGGACGTGTTACTGAGCTGGACCTCCAGGCTTTGCTTTGCTGAAGCTAGAAATCAGGTTTTCACCGACCTGAGTTTCACTCTTTCACCCGCTCTTCTGCCAGTTTCACTTTCCTCTAAATTCCACTTTCTTAACTCCCACTAGCTGCTACATTTGACAAAATGCATCTCAGCTGTTTTTATAGTATAGAAATTGGTTTATATAAAAATGACATTTCCGCATATATTTAAGTGTTATTATGTTGTGTATAGAATCAGTATTAGGCAAATTAAGCCATGCATAGGTCGGAATGGCTCAGGTTGTGGATAATTTAAGTCTATGTTGCTGACAGTTAGGATCAGTTTGGTGTCCTGACACATTACTGAGGTTTGGCTTGTGCAGCCAGGAAAACCCAACATTTAAAAAGAGCCCCTCAAGCGGGGATCCACTATACGCGTTTCTTAAAAAATTTGATCCGGGCCTCGTCGGGCGTGTGAATTTAGGTCCTCCACAAATCATAGACTAAAGTGGAGAGTTGGTTAGAAACTTGGCAGCATGTGATCAGAGCTGTAGCTGAGCCTCACGGGGCTCACAAACTAGTCAAAGTAGGTTTTTATTACATCAAAGGACGGGGGGGTGAATGGTTTCAGCTGTTTTACTGTAATACAGAGGGCACATCCACCTGTGGGATGTGGGTCAGACGTGATTTCTCTACCTTTTTTCTGTCCCCTCGGATTTTTTTCATGAACTATATTGAATTGTCGAAATTCCATTTGTCCAAGCTTGAGGTTTGTGGACCTTGACTATTGCCTTGTTCTCCGCTGGCTGACTAAATTCTTTCTATTCATAAAGACTCTGAGCTTTTTCTTATCTCAGCTTTCACTACCAAGCTCAAAGAATGTAACAGACTCGTCAAACTGTCCTGCGTAATTTAGCAGATCTCCCAAGCTGCCGGCTCTCAGCATCCACGCACTATCCTCCGAGGAAACCCAAGACTCCGCCGTGTAACGTTTGCTTGTAGCTTTACTGTTCAAACACAGACCAGAGGGAGCCGTCTGATACGTGTAGAAGAAAAGGGCCGTTTTTCTGTGGTTCTCTGATTTTTTTTTCTTTTCCTTTTTCTTCTCACCCAGATGTTCATTCAATCCTAACTCTAAGCAAATATATCCTGAAACTTTCTCCCCGGCCCTCCCTGCTCTACTTTCTGCTCATGAGAGGCACTTGTTTGAGAACTTTTGTAGTTGCTGCTTGAACAGATTTTGTGTCCATTCCAGGTCCTGCTGCATCTTTGGGGGATAAATCGCAGAGCCCACGGCTCTCCATCCTCAATGTTGTCTGTAATGATAGGATAGAACGGTGCCTTAGATTGAGATTTACTGTTTTTATTGCGTCACAACTAAGAAAGCGTGTCCTTACCTCGACAATCAGTCTACCCAACTGGGGCAACTCTGTGAATATGAATATTTCTTTGGAAGATTTGGTATTAACCCCCTGTACACAAATAAAATTTGTATTGTAAATATAGCTAAAGAGAACTGAGATGTTATGGACTGTTAAAACAATAAAGTTTGGCAAAAATTTTGTCTTGTACGAGTTTGTTACTTGATGTGGGAAACAAACAAAAAAGATGCTTCTTGCAACTAGCATTTATTCTAATTTGCATTATACGTCTTCATATTTTGAATACATGAGTTGCTTATCTTCCTTGATCAAACACAATTTGTGCTTCAAATTCCCTCTAAGCAGGTCTAAACTCAAAAATCCACTCCAACATTTAGAATGTAACATGTATGTGTGAGCAGCTGCCAGCAGAGGAAAAGCATTTAGGCTTCGGTAAGGCATTAAAAATTTTGTCTAATAAGGCAGCTCGGAATCCTAGAAAATAATACACAATCCAACAACAGCATTAAAAAAAACAAACGTCTGGCATGGTATTTAACTGCAGAAGCTGAACCAGATACACTGCAGGCAAAGAAAGCGTGTGCACAAGTAGTTTCACCAAAACTGACTTCTGGTGTGTTTGATCACACAGAATGGATCGTTATTTCAATCTTTCATGCAAAAACAGTCCAGGAGTCACTTTTGGTGCGGCTCCACTTCAGATCCTGATCCACGGCCGAGCTGGGCGTGCGCTCTACAGCTTCTTAGCGCAGTCGGGGCAGTAAATGTGCTCTTCGTTGATGACGAAGCGCTTGTTGGCCAGGGAGAGGGAGCACTTCTTGCAGTTGAAGCAGTACTCGTGCCAGGCGTATCCCTCGTAGTTCACCACGTTGGTGCCGTGGCCGAATCCTGCAGGGGTGGATACAAAGAAAGTCAACTTTCAGCTTTAATTAGATCTTTGAGGACAGAGGATGGAACAGTTGGAAAGATCATACCCTGCCAAATGTCTTCCAGTTAATGTGCCAACTTTTACCTGTTAACAACATGATGTTCAAGGACTAAAATCACCCTTCAGTATTAAAAAAGGGAGAAAGAGGGGCCTCAACATTGCGTAAGGAGAGTCTGAATGGATTAGCAGTACATTCTCCGAGTCTAAAACCAACATTCAGTGAGAGGATCAACATTTCAGCTTCTGTTTAATTTGGCGATAAAAATAAAGACAGGACAGCTGCAAACATCCAAATAAGGAAGTAGGTGACATTTATTCTTTCTCATTGGACATGACGTTACTGTGTCTGTTGCCTGATCAAAACGAGGCGCTGACCTGTGATTGGGTTCTTGCAGCCGTGGCACTTCTTGGCCACGTCGGTCTTGTAGCAGTCCACGCAGTAGACGCCGGTCTCGTGGGAGGTGAAGCGAGCCCCGGCCAGAGGTTTACGACAGGTGCTGCACACAAAGCACTCGGAGTGCCAGGGCTGCTCCTGGTAGCTGATCCCTCCAGAGGTGATGGGCTTTAAAAAGAGGCAGAGAGGCGTTGTTCATCACGAGGTCGAACCCAACAGAGCTGGAATACGATTCCCTCAAATGAACTCACGGGTAAAGTTAGGGATCTTAGAAAGAGTTTTACACATCGGACGTGGTTGTTGTAGTCAATCTAATTAATTAAACACTTATATAAGCCTACAAATTAGCAGGTGACAGGAGAATTGCTTGTACCTGCTTGCAGTGGAAGCATTTCTTGGCAAACTTCTTGTCATGGCAGGGGACGCAGTAGATGTCGTCGCCCTTAGCCAGAAAACTCTGCGTACGGATCGGCTGCTTGCATTCAAAGCAGGTGAAGCATTCCTCGTGCCACACCTTCTTCTTATACTCCACGTTCTGGGAACCTGGAAACAAGACAAAGACACAACAGTAGATCTGAGCCCGTGCAAAAGCCGTGTGACGTTTTTAGCACCTGACGCTTCGTTCAAACCCACCTGGCATCACCACCTTGTAGCAGGCCTGGCACCGGTTGCCGTCCTCCCGGGAGCCGCACTTGCCGCACATGATCTTGCCGTCGTCCCGGGCGCTGAACGGCTCGCCGGCCAGCGGCTTGTAGCACTTGGCGCAGCGGAAGCAGTCCTCGTGCCAGTACCGGTTCTTGTGATGCAGCTCCTGAAAGAAAAAAGAAGAGGAAAAACGGATTATCGCGAAGGGGGCCTTCGTGCAGATCCCCAAAAAATGGTGGGGTTTGTACATCTGCTCATGTGAACTGAAGCACAAGGAAGGAATAAAGGACAACTACGTGTGAACTGAAGCACAAGGAAGGAATAAAGGACAACTACATGTGAACTGAAGCACAAGGAAGGAATAAAGGACAACTACAGTGACCCCGGGGGGAGGGAATGTGATTTCCTAATGGAAGAGCTCAAACTAGCTCAACAAGAACATCTTCACAAAAAACTTTAGTCACCTCCTTCTCCTCACTCACTCATGCCCCCCCCCTGTCTTTTCACCTTGGCGTCTGCACCGATGGGGCGCCGGCACTCCGCGCAGGTGTTGGCGCACAGCTTGTCGAAGCACTTGGTGCACACGTGCTTCTCGTCCTTCTTGACGTACTTCTTCCCCTGCAGGTTGTCCCGGCAGTAGTAGCAGTCCATGCGCTCGCTCATGGTGGCGGTGCCGTACGTCCTGGGACCTGGCAAACCACAGGAGAAGCCCTCTAGTTCAGCATCCAGTAAAACAACAAATACAAATGAGGATCAGGTCATTTTAAACCAACCACATCGTTTCAATTTTATCAATTCAATTTTATTTATATAGCGCCACATCACAACAACAGTTGTCTCGCAGCGCTTTCCAAACAGAGCAAGGTCAGACCCTACTCTGAAGTTAATAACAGAAAACCCAACAATTCCTACCATGAGCAAGCACTAGGCGACACAGGCAAGGAAAAACTTCCTTTTAACAGGCAGAAACCTCGAGCAGAACCATGGCTCAGGGTGGGCGGCCATCTGCCTCGGCCGGTCGTTTGAATCCAAATGAGAACCAGAGATTGTTTGAAGTCCCTGTGAGGACCGAGGATGAATTCCCAAAACCTGAACAGCCCGGAATATATGCAGAGAAGTTCAGAATAATGCTGTTTTTTTCCAGCAGTCTTCCAAAGACAGCGTGATATCCGGCTCCTACAGCGACATACCAAACCGATGAGAGAAGTGTGACTGAGGAGAAACAGCAGCCTTTGGGATGTCAGTACTTCAGACGGTTTATCAAGCCCCCCCCTCCCCCCGAAAAGGCCCAGCTCGTATCTCTGGCCGGCTTCACCCACAACCTTTAAGTTCTGGTTCCTCTGAGCCATATCTGCATTTTGGACGGTCCCTCCTATTAGACTCTTATGTAAACAGCTCAGTTGCCCTTTCACTCTGTCGCATTCCTGGATTCCTATCATAGATCTCATCCACAGAGAGAGAGAGAGAGAGAGGAGTTTTCTGGAATGTAACTGTGGCCATTTTAAGCTTGATCTTCACCACTTTAAGGCTTCGGTTCCTGACAGGCAGCTGAATTTCTTTATTCGGCGATGCAAAAAATAAACTTTTAATCCATTCCGTTGAAACGTGAGCAAAGGAGGAAACAATGGGGGGCGCTGACTTAGTAACCATAGGAGCAGGGAAAATATTTTTAAGGGGGGGGAATGTGGCTATTTGAGTGGGATGTGGTCAACAACATGAGCCTCCCGGAGCGGCGCATGTTCCCCCGGTAAGTGTGTGTGTGTGTGTGTGTGTGTGTGTGGATGGATGGATGGCAAACGGTTTGGAGCAATGTGCAGCTGTGCTTCTGGAATAAAGAACAGACGGAAGACTAAGCACTGGTAACCCCCCCACCCCCCCCCTCCCCGCTCATCTCCACTCACCTCACCAAGCCAAACACAACCCGTCCAACACAATTAACCTTGTCACATCTCACCACAGCATCACAGATCTGTTTTAGAATTACACCCTATTTATGGAACACTTAACCCCCCCTGGGGGAGGATGCAGGGGGGATGCGGGCCGATGCGGCCATTGTGGCTCCGGCTGAAACGCGGCCAGTATGTTAATCTTTAGTCGCAAACAAGACTGGCAGCTGCCTCCCTGTCGAACAGTTATGTGATCTGGCACAGTCTGACGCCCAGCTATCCAGGGACGGGATCAAACAACCCCGAGGTCTACGGGGAAGAGTCCTCTGTAGTGAGGAAAGGGCAGAGGTACGAGAGGTGACGCAAAGACTGGACAATCGGACAATCTGAACTACACCATGTCACATCATGTCATGTTATAAACTATCTTTAATGAAGCTTTCTGTTTATGGTCAGTGGCACTCACAAAATTAGCCTCCTTAACATAAATGTCTCACTTGTAAAGTGCTACTAAAAAAATAAGTGAACCACGGCTCAGTATTTGAAAGCCTAGAACAAAAATATTTTTTAACTTTGATTCTTGAAAAAAATATTGGACCTTTAATGATGATCTCAAGTTTTTTTTAACACGAGATTCCGATAAATTTGACTTCAGAAAAGCGTAACTGTCCACGCTAATGTGCAAAATGTTATATACGTTTATAGAAGAGTCATAAGATGTCATTAATGGGGTTATATGAATTAATCGTAAAATCAGTTGTGTTATGAGTTGACACTTTTCTGTCTTTTCAAGAGGCTTTACTTTCAAGAAAGGCCAAAAGATAAACTCATTCAACAGTAACGTTTGAGTAAAACAAACTTTACTCCAGGTTTTAAACACTTTAGCTCACCCATGTGAGAGAAAATGACTGATTTTAAACTTTGGCTTACATAACTATCACATCCTCAAATTAATTTATTTTTAATAAAGAGCTTTATATGTGGACTAATGCAGTGCTGAGCATAGTCTTTGGTCTAAATCTGTGCTTTAAAATCAAACAGTATCATAAAAACACTTCAATGCACAAACTTTGCCACCTACAAAATAATTTTATTTCCAAAGAACGGTTTCTCTCTTCAACAACCAGAAAGATTAAGGATTATTCTATGGAATGAGAAAAACTCCCCAGATCGTCAAGATGAATAAACAATTTGTCATCCACTGGATTGTCTAAAAAATGGTCAGAGCGGTGCAAATGACGCCACAAATACTCAACTTAGGTTTTACAAACAACAATGTGAGCAGCTTTTTTTTTTTTACCTGAATGTTTGTAGAAAGTCATGTTTTGGCTGCGGTCGGGCTCAGAAGACGAGGGCGAAGAGAAAGCCGGAGCAGGGCCAGTAACATCCACAGAGGGTCAAACCCAGACAACCTGAGCATCACCCAGTCCAGGAAGCCCCTATATACCCCTCAGTGACCCCCCACACGCCCATGATCTGACCACCAGACCCGATGTTCACCCCTCCTGTCCTTTTTAGGATGTGCATTAGAGAATGGAGAGGATTAGGCCAAGCAGGGAGGATAGATTAGTTGATGCAGATTGAATTCTATCACACTCACATCAGAAGTTAAAAGAAGAGAAAGCACAGTGGAGGTTTTGCCCAGTGAGGATAACAGATACTCCCCCTGCCTCCATATGAAATGTTTGGTTCCGACCGGCCAACACATGAAAATATCAGCAGTCCAACCTCTTAGAATCAGAAGGATGAGTCATGAGAAAAGCTGTTTTGGCTACACTGAGTCGAGCAATCTCTTGTGTCTTTATAGACCTAAATGAAAAACTAAATTAGCTCAAAGAATGTAATGACTATGAGAAGAAAATCTTAACTTATTATTTGGAGCTGGGTTCTTGTGGCTCCATACTGTATGTAGGTCTTGAGGCCCAAAAGCTATTTCAAATAAATAAATGCATACAAAAAAAAAGAATGATTAGAAAATCTGCCTATCAGAGATTGTTTTTAATCAGAATACTGTCCATTTAAAGAGGAAAGACGCACTCCTTGACTTTGGAAAACAACAATTTTTCTATTCTAGAAAAAAATCTTTCTCCCTTTTCAAAAGGCTGTGATGCTGGCTGTGAGGTTAAGATGGACGGTCCAGTGTTTGGGTCATTTCATTGGTGGGTCCTCACAAGCATGGAACAGCAAAACAAATGAGTGGTGTGGGAGCCTGTCTGTGTGGGAGCTAGCTGGTTAAAAAGGCATCTGGCTGTAATTACAGATTTGATTTGGTCCATTACCAAAAGAGCACAACATCAACATTACATTTGTCCCTTTTTATCATCGGTCACCAAAATGAGTAATTAGAGTGTAGGGAGGCGCCACACTGCTCCCAGACAATCTCAGTCCCAAAAATCTCAAGACTGTCTGTTCAATGTTACATCAGAAAATTGAAGTTAAATTTTTTTGGTATCCACAAGAAGATACCACTGAGCCTCTCGTCCAGTTTTCTTTTAATCTTTCATCTTTTAAAACTGATAAATAGGATCATGACAAACGTGAAAGAAATCTTTTTAAACTTTACCATCTTGCATTTTACCAGTTTAATCATATTAAAATCCACTTTTAAATTCTAAAGAGATTCAATTTCAAAGAGAGTCCTTAAGTTGGCAAAAGTAAATAGCAGTTGGGCTTAAAATGATCTCATCTCGTTCATTTTTTTTTATCATTTACATATGTAAAAACATTGTAAAGATAGTTTAATTCTTGCCTGATGTAGGACAGTCCTATATCTTCTTTGTTTTATTTTATGATTAATAATTCATCTTTTTTTTTCAATTCAGGAGAGATTTAGGCAGATGAGTCAGTCCAGATCCCAACGTTTTTAGTTTTTCTAAGGCATTCTAACCTGTTTTATATTTTAGTGTGCACATTTATGAGAGAATCCTACCACAATTAGCATTCATTTGAATAAAATGTGCTTTTCGTGCAGCGGGACTTGACTTCTTGTTCTCATTTTCAGACACCGATGGCATAAAAAAACATGTGTTTTCACTCCGAGTGAGCTAACGGTCTCCTCTCCATCTCTTCTGCCGGTGCTAATTCCACCCTGGGACCACTGACCTGACACACAAAGAAGCTGGAATGCAGGTCCCTCCTCCCCACCTGCTGCCTGCAAAGCCCCACTTTTAAAACAGCAACAATAACTGCTTGTTATTCTGAACCTGGAACAAATCGTATGATTTCAACACACAAAGTGACTGAACTTAACCTTTTTATAGTTTATAGTTGATAAAGAAAGAAGACTGAGGGGTTAGAGATATATTTTCATGTACCATGTACCACATATCCCCACCGTTTCTGAGTGAAGTTTCCTTTGAAACAGGATACCTCGCCTGTACTTCCTGAGGACATTAGATCAAATCTAAATTGAAATGAGCAGCTTTCCTTATTGTGCTGTTGCCATGGGCAACGAATGCCTCGCCTCTGCGTCAACAAGCTCTTTTTTTCTCAGCCTGACCTCTTGTCCAGGACTCCCATGTGTCTCAGTCACCCTCCGAGTGCGGCTAGTGGGCGGACAGACCCAGTAACGCTATCTCTGTCAGGGAAACAGTGACTCACCATTCACACACACACACACACACACACACACACACAAACACGCCACGCCGCATGTTTCACTATGTTACAACACACACTTCAGGTCAGGACCCGGCTGCAAGACCCAGACACACTGAGGTTGAATATGTGTGGACAAAAGGCCAAGAGGGGAAGCCAGGGCCAAAAAACTCCAAACACACACACACACACACACGTTCACTGCACAAACAGCACTGTGTGTCGTGTACACCTCAGCTCTCATTGCACTCACATGATTCAAGTCTCCACACAAAGAATGGAGTCAGTTCTCTCTGGTGATGTGTGAAGAAACACTTCACAGAGAAGACAAGATTCAGCTTGAGCTTTAGTGTTCGGATTATGATACACTGGGAAAACCATGGAGGTGCTTTTAGTTATGGAGATATTCTCATTAGTTATGGTTTAAAGTTATACAAATATAGAAATAGTTTGTAAAAATAATATTAAAATAGAAAATGAGTTTTATAGCCTTTGTCCTCACCCCTGGAAGCCATAAAATGTTCCCTTTTCTACATGATCACATTTCTAAAGTTTAAATTTTGTGTAAGATTGCATTGACATAACTTTATCTTCATCAGCCATTTTTACATTTTATTTAAAAAGAAAAAGAAAACAAATTCCAGTGGAACATCAATTCAACTGTTCTTTTACATAGTCTTTTTTAAGAAAATGGTTTAGTTACTAATCATAATCATGGCATCTCTTGTCCCTTTTGTGTCTCTTCTTTTCTTTCCCATTTCTCTTCTCTTCCACGATCACTGACTGAATAATCATGTGCGGCTCACTTTCTGTTTTTCAGGAGCTGCAGGGCCCAGAAGTACATCCTCACATATTGACACATTGCCCCCGCTCAACTCTGCTCAGCCCACGCAGACCCACAACCCGCGTTGCCTATTTAGGAGTCGTGCTCCGGGCGGACGCATGCAATTGATCAACTTTGTCATCGGTAGCAGACCACACCCTCTGTCATTTGAAATAGAAAAAAAGAAAGAGATGAGGCTTCATCTCAACAAAAGCAAAGTCTATACTTGAACATGCTGCTAACATCTGAGCCTCTTCTGTCCTAACAAAGAAACACAACCGCACAGAAACAGAAACACAACCATTTCAAAAGCAAGAAAATTAATCATAATATACAAGCTATGAGGAGTAAATACGCAATGACTTTCCAGCTGAACCTGAGCTAATTTTAACACGGATCATCATCTTATTTGAGTGTTAAATGTGGTTTAGGATTTGCTACAAGAACCTCCAGGGGAAAAAAAGTGGTTTTCTCAGGCTGCAAGAATTTCATTACACAGTGAAGTTAAAAGATTTTATGGGCTTCTTGAGGATGATGAAGTAATGCCGGGGCCACAAGGAGGTCCCGGGTGCCAGAAAAAGAGCCCTAATCTCTGGCTCCTTCTAATGACATCATGCATTTGGCTTGGCAGCTGCTCAGACAAGGAAGGAGGAGAGGCATGTTTTAACAGCTTGAAGCCACACATGCTAACTTGAGGGCTCTGCTGTTCATTGCATGGACCAAAACTTTAATGAGGGACATAAACGTCCCGGGACATCCGCCGTCCTGCAAGACGTATTCATATAAAAGTGATGTCATCTCATCCAAAAAAACCCTGCAACTGTAAATTAAGCTGCTGATCATACAAGGGGTTACAGTTCACATCTTTTCATTGTTAGAACATTTTCCATGTGAGTGAATGACACAATAGACTTTCACATTAAATTTTTTCTACCAAAAATTAAGGTAACGTCAGATATTAATAATAACATTAGAATAACATGACTCTTTCTACTTGTTTTTCTTCTTTTGTGAATTTGAAACTTCCAAAAACTGATTCTCAGGGGTCAAAACGCCAGATATTACCTGTTAACACTTTAAACTGTGAATTACAAACGCGTAAACATACGAGGGTCAAACTTTTGGGAGGTTGGCTGATGATCCAACGAGCTTCACTTCACCTGTTGCCTAAAATACTGAACTGGATCTAAATAAGTTGCGCGTATTTTCCCACGTTCCCTAAATTAGGCGCATGTGACATCCCTCTGATAAGAAAATAGTCGCAATTACGCATTTGACGCGCCGGATCTGAAACGGTAAACGTCTTCCTTACTGATAAGCATCACTCCAAGGCATCTGACCGGTGCCAGCGGTTTGGACTCACCTCTGCAAAGCGGAGAGACGTGCGCCTTTCAGCCTGCGGCGGCGCGTGTGTGTGTGTGAGCGTGTGTGTGATGTGTCCGGAGGGTTTGGCCGTGAGGTTAGAATGCGCAAAGTCGGAGCAGCTTTAAAAGACAGGGCAGCAGAGAGAGAGAAAGAGAGAGAGAGAGAGAAGAAGGAAAAAAAACATACAGGACATGAGCCAAACCTCTTAAAAGCGCTCATAAACAATGACCTCAGCCAGGAATTTACAAGCTCTCTCCGGGAGTTCTCATTGGTCCTGCGCTCCAGACAAAAAGGAATCTTCATGAAAGTGATCATAATTTTCCTACAACAACGAGAACTGAGGCTCAACAACCTGTTAGAGTAGGAAACACTTCAGATCAGCGGGAATCTGAACTTAGGCTGACTTTTATCTCTGATGTTTGTTCATGATGGACTGACTTCAGGACCTGAAACTCTTCTGTCCCTCTTCAGTTTTAGTCTCCAACGTCTCCTTCTTTGGTAAGGAAAATAAATTATATCAACGTGAGTCATTCCTAGCTCAAAGTAAATGCACACAGTCTGTAAATGTAACCTTAAAGTTAAATTATTTTATCATTTCTATTAGAAAACACAATCCGTCTTGTAATATCGGCTGTGTAACTGTGATTATTCATCATTCTTCATTTATGTTTGGACCGTTCATCATCACCTCCACTGAGATAAACATCAGAGTTTATTAATCATGTGACAAAATATGTGAGGGGAGTATTTCAGTGTCACTTTAAGGCTGTCGGGGTTGTGCAAAGCAACAGCAAAAACTGAGATTAATACCCTGACTCCTTTTCCTCCCCCCTGGATGTAAGGAGTGCGCATCTGCTGAGCAATAAGTTGTTCAAACCAACCCCGTTACTGTAAACACACAGCGGCATTGTGGGCGTAATGAACGCACAATCATAACAGTTGTGACATTATGATGAGGTTTGTGTGTTTAGTGTCTGCAGCTCCAGCTGTCCTGCAGCGGACATCTGGCTGGAAGAGGTAAGTTATCATTTTTATGAGGCCTCATTACACTAATCAAACAAAAAGATAAAATATGTACACCAAATAAAAGAGGGAAAATTCTCATTGTCCTAATGAAACAATAAAACCGGAGCAGAAACTTAGTGCTTGATATTCTATCCTTGTAGATGTCAATGGAAAAACAATCAGTTCCGTTGTGGAATTTTTGGTAAATCAAATCCCGACAAAGGCCTGGTAGAAATTGGCCTTTAAAAATCACCATTTCCTCCCTGGCCCAGTGAACAAACATTCTAGAGAAGACTGGAGTGAGTTGTGCCCATATTAGGTGCACGTTACCTGATATCTTGGAAACCTGCTCATGTGAGCATTAAACGGCACATGAAACTGGCACAACCAGAGCTTTCTGTGAGACTTATGCAAGAATAATACGCATCAGACCTGAATATTCCATTTGTGTAGTCACAGATGTAAAAAATTATTGTTTTTTCCCCAGAAATGTATTCAGTACATGCAACACTGGAGGAAGTCATGTCAAATGATTTTTTCTGAGTCATTCAAATACCCCAAACAAAGAGGATGGAGTCATTTTCTTGAAAATATTTATGTTTACCTAACCCTGAAGATGGGAAGATGTCTTCATCGTTTGATTCGGAATGTTTTCTTCTCCCGACTGGGGGGGGGGTCAGGCAGCCCGAGCCACTTTATCCAAATGAAAGATGTTTAAAGTTTTAAAGCGATGTGGAAAAGGAAGGACAAATCTAATGTTTACAGTATCGCAACAAAATACATGTCCTCTGATCCGCATCAGTTATATGTCAGATGAAGAAAAACAGCAGGACTGTGTGAAAAGTTATTTTTTGTAGAAAAGAACCTGAAGAAAAATGTACATTTAGGTATACCCTTGATGTATTGTCACTATTATGACAGAATACAATGGTACAGTATATACTATATATACTATAAGGACAGAATACTATTCTATGCAGTCATTATAGACAATTACGTGGTGGTAAAAGCTCAGTTACCCCATTTCACACTCATTAACGGGCAGACATTTAATTCATCATCATCCTGTTTGTGGGCTCAAGGCTACCTGCTTTAAATGCAAAGCTTTAAGTTTTAGGAACTTGTTCTTTTCATTACTACTTAATGAAAATGCTTCGATTTACACACCTCTGATCTACATCCAGAAAAGACGAATGTAAACCATCACTAACACTGAAACTGAAGAGAACCAGCTAACTGAGGGCTAAAGAGGAAGAGACTGCAAATGTTTGGATGGAAGTGTATATCCTGGACGGGGAGACGATGCTGGAACTTTTCATTGGTGCAGTAAAATATATCAAGATGATACCCAATAAAAAACAAAACAAAAAACAAACAAATTGATGTTGTGTAAAGGCCCCTAAAAACCAGACCAGGCTCCTAAAAACTGAATGAACTTGCTCCTGGTGTGGTGATCCCATCACATATTCCAGTTGCTGTAAAAATCCCTCCTGGCAATGAGTTTGCTTCCTGTTTATTGTGGAGCGGGTGATCTATTCTCACAGAATCCAGACATATATTCCAGCAGGGGCTTTAATCAAAAGCACAGGCTTCTGTTTATTGATCATTGCACGCACATAAACAGGTGAGCGTATATTTACACAGATGTAAACAGTCAGTACCTGCAAACACAGCGCAAAAAGAGGACAGCGTCTCTCTTCCTTACAGTGCACGCGTCCACATACACCTGCAGGCACTGGGAGAAACACACGGACGCACAGAGAATTTGCAGTATAAAGACAGAGTGGAGTGTCAGAAAAACACAGAGCACAGCAGCCCTCTTTGGTCAGCTACTTCACACTAAGATTTCCAATGATCCAAGCTTTATAAGAAGTCACCGGTCAGAGAGCGGACAGAACAGAGCAGTAGTAAAAACACCAAGACCCCGATCCCCCCCCCCCCCCTCCCCCATCTGAAGGGTCCACTGTTAGTGGACACAGTTCAGACTCAATACATGTCATGGCAGCGTTCAAACAGCGACTTGTTGCAGACAAACATCATACAAAGTACCTGAAAAGATGGAATGATCGAATGAAAGATTTCATATCTTTTGCTGTTACAAGGTGACCATATTTCTGTACGAAGCAACAGAAAGTACCCCATTTCAACAGGACTCTGTCATTTTTTTCCTCCTCAAAAACTCAAAATCAAATATAACAAAATAAGATGTTAGATCAATATACATGAATCATAAAAAAAACTACTTTATGAGTGCAACTTTCAGTTTTTTTTTTACTACAATACCCCTTCTTTGAAAATATACTCCTGACAAAAACAAAACATATCAGGTCGGTGAACTCAAATCATAAGACAGAAAATATGGTGTCGCAATGAATGCCTGATTAAAAAAAAAAATTGAAGTTAAATTAGAAGTTCCTGCACAGCAGAAGATAACTGTGAAAGGAAAAGCTTCATATGTACAAGCATGCTCTTCCTTCCACCTCTGTATCACCCCGAAACACGAACACTGGCACCAGCACAGTTTGGATTTTCTTGCTCTCTCTCCTTTCTTTAACCCCATCGTCCACAGTCTGGGCATTCATTCCACACACACACACACACACACACACACACACACACACACATGGTTATCTTTTTCTTTGGCTCACAAAGAGGCCAGAACACAAAACGGTGGTGTTCTGCCAAGTCACCAAAATGTTTCCTGGCATGGGTTCAGACTCAACACAGTGTTGCCATGGCGACATCCTATCAAGGCTTCCTGTTAAAGCCGCATCAACAGCTGCCGGGCTCGCCACACCTTCCGCCCTCCCTCCATCCATCAAAACAGCCCAAATATAACGCATTCAACCACAAATAACTTAACGCATCTGATCAATAACTGTCGATTGTGTAAAAACACAACACATCCAGCATCTGAACTCCTGATACATTCTGGTAATCTTCACAGTGACGATCTGCCACAGTAGCACTGCAAAGATCAACTGTTGGACGGATTCACGTGATTCATAATGAGATGGACTTGTCTTATGCAAAGGAGTTAGTAACACCTTTAGAAAAGTGAGGGCTGTGAGCACAGCTTCACATCCGTCCTCAGCTCAGTTTCTTACCATTCTGAAATATGTCGGGTTTAAGCTCGGGAAGCTTTTGGAGCTGTAGTCACAGCTGTCTGACATTTTACAGACCTCACCATTCCCGTATTCATCAAAAACTATCTGGCACATGAACGGATAATGAAAATGTCGCAGCCCTCTTTAAACCAGATACAATCATCTCCCTGATTTGCCAAGATTACCCTCAAAAAGATCAAAAGACTGATGATTTTAGATTCAAATTCAGGTTTCTAATTAGGTTTTTCAGGTAATTTAACATGAAAATATCTTTTTAGTTAGCATGATCGTTAAATTTATCAAAATGCAATGTAGAAAATGTGTGAAAAAAGCACAATGGGTACGAAAAAGTTGGATTCAGCTTAAAGTACTGCAGAAAAACAGCATACATAACACTTTAAGGTCACGTGCGTTCCATAAAATGTCAGAACTCAGGGGGAAAAAAATGGCACAAAGCTTTCTCAGTTTAGTTTCCTTTGGATCTCGTTGTTACAGCCGCAGCCCTTCGTACTCCTGCCAGTGGCATCAGCTTCTAAAATAAGGTGTAAAGCCTCTCTGTGTGTGTCACAGTCTAAGGTCACTGAGAGAGATCCATAGCTTTCGCTGCCAGGTCACATTGTTGCGCGCTATTTACAAGCAAACAGCACAAACTGTCGAACGCCCGCTGAGAGGATTGCTACCTTACAGAGAGCGGCGTGTGTTTTTACTTTTTGTTTTGTTTTTTTGCAAAGGAAAAAGTGAACGACTGCCCGCCCTCAAGTAGCTCCGTTTCTCACAGCCCATCCAACAAACGGGTCGCCATGCTTAAAACTACAACTCCCAGGCACTTAAATTGAACCAAAAGGTACAGTAAAGTTGTCCACGGGGGTCAGCTCGCCCCTGAGGCAGCAACATTCAAAGTCAGACCCAAGCCCAAAAGAAAGAGCTGTAAAAGTCAGATACTGCGAGAGAAAAAAAAGCAAACATCCTCTGCATGCAGGACAAAGATATAGTCATCTTGGGATATAGTGTACATCGAGGGGTTAGCTAGTGGTTGGTACTTGCATTTACAGACTGACGCATGCTGCTGGACCTCTGTGCGTTGCTACGGTGAGGCCACTATGTCAAGCTGTCCACTGTGAAAACTGCAAATAAATAGTACTTGAATAGAGTCAAATGGGAGATGCCGGAGAGCTGTGGAGATGAGCGTGAGCAAAGTGAGGTAGAAACAGCGAGAAACCTGAAATAATAGAGAAGCGGGGGAAAAAGCGAGAGGAGTGAGGAATGAGAAATGGAGGAGTGGCGGATGGAGAGCCAGGTTCTGGTCCTTTGCTGGGGCCGCTTTCACATCCTTAAGAGGTTGGGGGGGTCCGCGAAGGGCGGCTCGGAGTCGTCCATCGGCAGCACCAGCCGGGTGCCCCTCATCACCAGCTCGTGGTCTCCGTAGGCCAGCTCTCTGTCCAGGTCGTCGGCGCTGGCGGCGCCCGAGAAGCCCCGGGCGCCGCTGGTGTGGGCCCCCGTGGCGTCCGTGCTGACCGTGATGTCGCCGTAGCTCAGGTTGATGTCGCCGTCGGTCAGGATGAGGTCGGAGTCGTCGTCTTTCAGCTGGCACTCGTTCTGGGGGAGGGGGGAAAGGAAAGGCCTGGTTAGTCTGGTTCTTGACCACCGTCGTCACCAGGTTTTGCCCAGAGATGAGTCCTGACCTCAAAGGCCTGAGGGCTGGTGAGGAAGCGGGCGAGGGGGCCGCAGCACGGGGGCAGCGTGGCCGTGAGGGGGGGGCCGCTGTGGGTCAGGATGGGCTTCAGGTAGCTGGAGAGGCTCAGGTCAAGGACACGCTGCATATGAAAGAGCACTGGTGGACTCTAAATGCATGAAACTGAACCCTCTACGTGCTTTAGTAGGAAGAGATTACATAAACTGCCTTAAAATCTACAAGAAGGGCTCCATCTGCTGCCCGATGGTGAGGAAGTCCCCGTTGGACGTGGTGTGGACACATTCAAAACAAAGACATCCACCTTTCACTAAACAAAACCCTTCCTTTGTAAAAGGATACTTGTGGTCAAAGTTGTACCAAATTCTGAAAAGCCAGGCACTTTCATGTTTGGTGCTTCTCCTCTCCGATCCGTCAGTGATGCTCATCTGAAGCAAAACAGAGCGTTTTACTATCTTACCTTCATTCTTTACCAAGACACGCTTGGCAGAACTGATTCTGCTGCAGAACGCATCGGCGTGCATCGTACTCACGGAGTTATCCTGATCAGAGTCCACTCCCACTCTGTTGAAAAGAGAAGATTCAAATCAGCTGCAGAACGGCGGTCTGGAGCTTATTTCCTGATTTACAAGTTTTTCTCTGGCAAAGTTTCAAGAGAAGGAGCAAAAACCCGGCTGTGCTCAATTATTCTTTCAGTTCCAATCTGACCCAATATTGCTCCCCCCAAATAATAACAAAAAAAACAAACACATGAGTAATGGTTGATCGGAAACTAGATTATTCATGCACAGAGCAGCTTTTTCAAAAGGTTTGAGGGTTTTTTTCACTTTTTGACAGTCCAAAATGGCTCCGTTGAACTGTCAGAGGCATTAATTATATCCTGAAGAACAAATTCACAGCTTCAAAATAAAAAGCGATGCAGGGGACAGGAAGTCGTACCGTATGCGCTGGCAGGAGAGCATCTGAGTGGTCCCTCCTCCGCAAATCCAAACGGTGAAGAAGACGACTAGAAGGGTGGTGGAGAACATCATCTGGCGGGCGTAGGTGGCCGTGTCCCGGATGGACAGGGCGAACGTCATGGCGCCTCGCAGGCCTGAAACCAAAGCAAAGACGACGGTGTAAACGGAGAGGCGCGCGGCTATTTAGACGAGACAAACTAGGTCATCTCTGTTTACAAGCCCGGGAGACTTGGATTTTTTTTTTATCTTCCTGCCGCGGGGAACAAAAACAGGGAAACTGTTCCAGCGGAGCGCATCTGTGTGATATAAAGCCGCACGATAAACATCCTCGTCTGGGCCCCACTAACCTGCGAACATCATCATGTGCTGGAAGTTGGATCGGATCTTGTTGCGTCGCCCCAAATTAAGAAGGAACGAGAGCGGGTAGATGTTAGCGGCTCTGCCCAGGAACACGGCCACCTGTGCAGGAGTCTGGTTAAGGAGAACATGCCCGGAGAAGCTAAACCTGGGAAATGTCCCAGCTCTACCAGCAAGTGAGCAGAAAGATGACAGAGGTTGTTAGCCTTGTGTTCAAAAAGATACAAAAGCTCCGACGATGAACATCAGATTAAAGACGTGGTTCTGGAAGGTGAACAGGGTCAGGCCCATGTAGGAAAAAATGAAGTTCTCCGCTAGGAAATTCAGAAGTTCAAACAGCTGTAAAACAAAAAAAAACAACACAGAAATAAAACAGAGTGCTTTAGAAGATGTAGGGCAAAACAAAAAGCAGTGTGGTGAAGAGATATGGAGTCTTTCTTCGTTATTAAGGCCACAACATCTCTCTTTTAGGGGCCTTTTTAAAAAGCTGTGTGTGGGTTGCAGTCCAGGCCTGACCTGCTTGCTCCTGTCCTGAGACTCGGGAGACAGGTTGTTGAAGGTGTAGTGGGCCTGAGTGATGCCACAGAAGAGCACTGCCACCACACCTGCAGCCCAAAAGACAGCAGACAAACAGACACTGGTTATTTCACTTAAAGGCACATTTCAACCAGCAGCTTTCATAACGTAAATGTTCCGATGCTTCCTTTTAAAGAGCTAAAACAAAATCATTGAGGTTTAAGCTATAGGATGAAATGTCCGATATTTGAAAACAAAACCAGTTAAAGAGCTTTTTAACAGGCTATTGATGTCTGAATTTCGGTACTGATACTAGGGACATTATTGAGGCACTTTTAGCCCCTGCATCCTGTGTTAGAAATGGAAAGGGTAGAGGAATGGACTCACCCAAAAAATAATAAAATAAAACTAGCTTTTCTAACCATCAGAAGAAACTTTTTTTAAATCTTTTTGGGGGCTTTTTAGTTATGTTACTGCTAAATTTATATGACAGGAGAACCAGATTTGCACCCTTAATGAGACTCATTACGTGAGTGTGTGGGTGTGTGTGTTTGTCACCTGTGAAGCCGCAGGCTTCTGCCAGCAGGAAGGTGCTCCAGGACATGAGGAAGAAAAGGGCCGTCTCCAGCAGCTGGAAATCTCTCAGTTTGGTGAACTTAGTCACGTACGGACAGCAGTTAAGGACTCTATCAAAATCAGTCACTTGTGGAGTGGAGATCATTTCTACTTCAGGACTCTTCAGATCCTTTATTCATCTAGTTTAGCTTCCTTTTTCCTTCATCGTTTTACTGCGACTGTGTTCATCCGTATTCATCCCAACTGCTCTGAACTGAAAAACTAACCCCGGGACTTTACATCCTATCCAGTAAAAGGAATGAGGAACTACCATAACTCCTTGTAGCTCTGATACAGTGTACAGATTGATCAAAACCAATTCATCTTGCTCATTAAATCCAAAACGGAGCAACTGAAAAGATATCAGAGCTGTGACGACTCCTGTGGCCACTCCCAGAGAAAAGGAGCCGCTGAAAACTCCCAGGAACATGCCCAAGGACTTCAGCAACGCCATGACCTCGAAGGTGTGGCTGTTGTCTCCCTGTGGCTGATAGGCCACAATCGACCTGATAGAAAACATTTAAATTATTAAGTGTTCAGAGCCCATAAACCATGCAACATGTCAGTAAAAACAACAGTATGTAGCTGCCTAACATGCTCTGCAAGGCCTGTCCTTATCAGGTCAATATTTCTGCAAATTCCTGCACATAAATTGGTCTCTGTCACATTTTAAGGCATTTCGAGTATGTGTCTAAGTTTGGGGAAGAGAGAGAGAGAGCAAAGACTCCAGCACACAATGTTCAAAAGCACGGATGAGGAGAAAAGGTACCGCAGAGGACAGAGGGCTGGAACACCAAACAGTGTCAGACTTTACTGGAATAGCAGGGAATTGATACTTTACTTGAGAAAAAAAACTAAAGGGCTTTGTAAAAAGTCACCTCGACAAAAAACACATGCCAGTGAGGTCATGCTTTTTGCCTGGTTGTGTTTTTCCCAATAAGTGGGGAAATAAATACCCCATTTAGTTTTTTTCTTTTTTTACCCACACTAGCCTCCTTTTCATTTTGAGCAGGAGGCTAATCAAAACATTTTTAGTATTAAAAATAAATTAACAAATTCAGTGTATTTTCAGCCTCTTTTTTAGCCCATCTTGTAAAGCATCAACTGTAAACTATCCCAGTGTTCATTCATTTATCTTGGCTAAAACAGCTCTTTGAAAAGATTTCCTTTCTGAGATTAAACGTGAATTGGGGATGTAAATAAAAAATAAATCCAATTCTAAAAAAAGGAAATTTGAAAGCTATTTGAACCAAGTGTGACTCTGAAATTAGATTTGTTCACCCCACTTCCCAGTCCCCTAACACACACACACACAAACTAGAACACACACGCAGGACCACACAAATCACGAGGCATTTAGTCTTGGAGCGTTTCTGGCATTCTGCCTGCTACTTGCCTCTCACAGCATCCTGGAAGATAACAGAAGTATTTTCTTAGCTGACTCACGACGTCCAAACCCAGTTAACCAGAGCATGAAAAATAAACTGAGGAATAATGGAATGTTCTGCATCCCGGGTTGGAAAAGCTGGGGTCTGACAACAAATAGCCTGTGATTTGTCGCGTTTGTCCCAGGGCACCGCAAAGGCACACAATGGCGTGCTCTACTCAGTGCACCCGCTGGATGGGCTGGTCCCTGGGCCGGCCCGTCCTCGCCGCCCGCTATTATGACTTACAATTCTGTGGGAATCCACAGTCCCAGGTGGAGGAGGAGGAAAACACAGAGTCAGCGGAAGGACCACTTCCAGCTAAAGCAGAATTCAACGTGAAGATGACACTGAGAGCTTAACAAACACTGGCCCCTCAGGAAAAGATTCAAAACACACTCCTTCAGCCTTTGTCTCAGATAGCTGGAAATCTTACGGCTTTGTACTGGTTGAGAGATTTTTTTTTTATTATTCTGATCGCGTGAAGGGGACTTACGAGGACAGAACGACGGCCACGGCGTCGTTGAGCACGCTCTCTCCAAACAGCAGCGCGTACAGGTCCACGTCCACCTGCAGCTCGTTGAAGATGGCCAGCACAGTCACTGAGAATCAGCCAGAAAAGAGAGAAACTCAAACACGACACAAAGGGTGGTTACAAACCAACACTGTCGTTTGCTTTTTGGTGTGGAAACGGCACTGTTTTGGGAAACTGAAGAGAAAAAGGGGGCACTGAGAGGTTAACAAACACGGGTCACTCGGTAAAAGATGCAAAACACACTCATTCAGTCTGTGTCTCAGACAGCCTGTTTACAGCTTTGTACAGGTTAAGAAATTTTTCTTTTTCAGCTTTTTTTTTCCCATTCTGATTGCATGCAGATGAGATTATGCTGAAATTGTTGCACAGTTCAAAATTTAAATGATCATTTTTCCAGCTCGAGAAAATCCCCCCTTTTTTTTGCTTTACAATGAATTATTCATTCACACTTACGGCCTCCTGCTTTGATTATGAAGCTGCCAAATGATTAGAAAATGACCAAAGACTAAATAACACTCAGAAATACTCCCAAGAAATAAGTACGTCCACGTATGCTAATCGTGCCATTAAATGCATGTATAATGCATCTGTAAATGAATGCATAAGAAAGTCAAGTTGTTTTAGATCTTTTCCTTCTTTTACTGCAAAAACATCAGATCTGTAGTCTGTGGGTGCCTAACAACCAAACACAAATTCTGATCATGTGATGCACATCTGGGGCTGTTTTGGTTTTTCTGTCTCTCAGTTCCTCTTTTTAATGCATAATCCCAGCCCGGCCTAAGATTTTTTCTATCTGTATGCAGCCAATTTTAATCTAGAGAACCCAAACAACCTGCCAACCTTTTCACTTTTTATAATAAATCCTTAGGATTACAAGTTTGAGCCGCTGTACCTGGGTCTGTGGCGGAGATAATGGCTCCAAAGAACAGGCAGTCGGTGAAGAAGAAGTCTCCTCCCAGCTGCCCCATCCGCTTCATGAGCGTCACACAGCCGTACATCAGCAACCTGTGGGAGGACCAGAGGGCCAAATGTTCATCGTGTCAAAGGCGGCTCTGGGCCGCAGAGCCTTAAGACCAACAGAGACAGAAAAACAGCACTTCTCTTCACGTTGCCGTGTTTGTGGCGAATTTATATTCTTACCCGATGACAAAACAGGAGACGACTGTCCCCATAAAGGCGTACGCCAGTATGGACCCCATGTTCCGGAAAAAATGTCTCTGAAAGAACGGAAAAAATAGCACGTCGACATGGAGTCTCCAAAAATAAGACAATCTCCCATTTTACAAAAGACTTTACAGAGGAGCTGCTAAAATTAATTAATTTTTTTGTTACTTAAGAGTAACAGAAAAACCCTACTGTACCCTCTTGAGGCTGTAGCCGGCATGAAAGATGATGGGCGGCAGCAGGATGTTGAAGAACACTTCAGGGTCAAAGGTTACCTGAGTCGCAGACATAAAAAAACAACACAGACAACCAGTTTGTTTGAGGGAAAAATAGACGTTGTTTTGTAGCTGTTTCAAACTTTTCAATAGAAAAGAAAGACTGCTGCCCCATACAGACGCATCAGTTTAAGCAACTGGATCAAAATGTGATCTTTGGTGTTGGTTTATTCTTCAAGGGTGGTCTGATGAACGGGAACAGCTTGTTGCTTGTGTTGTTGTAGGGATTTGTGCAACTGCAAAGCCACGAAATGGATAAAACACACATTCCAGGCTGTGAAAACATGTGTGTGGTATATCTTTACATATTTCTCACAGAGTACTCTGATTTTTCACTTAAAGATGTTATTTTTAATATAAGCAACTTACATAGCCATTTAAAATCTATATTATCATTTGTGTATCACTGGTATACATAAATGTCCAAAACTAATGTGATTGCAGACTGTTGTGCACTAACTGAGCCTAATACGAAAGTTGGAACAATTTTATCATGGATGAGTGATAATCTGATTAGATCACTGTAGTAATTAGTTCCTTCTGATCAATATCGAAAGTGGCCGTGTGGAAAGTTTTGATAAAACCAGACCTGGAGCACTTCAAAACCCAGTGCTTAAATGGAGTTTTGGTGACGGGATGCTGGATTTAAAAGGAATGGCATTTTGAAAAAGAAACGTTGAGTTCCCGTACCTTCCGCAGCATCTCATTATCCTGCACGTCGTTCACCTCGTTGCCGCTGATCTCCCCTTTCAAAGTGTACTCGTAGAATTTGCCGCTGATGTTGACCAGCAGGGTGGCGGGGCTGGCGTTGAAGAAGCAGCTCATGGGGGCTTTGCTGACATCCCGAGGGACGTGAACAGCGTAGCGCAAGATCACCCCCACGATCAAGCCTGGGACCAGAGGCAGAGGAGGAGAATAAGAGGAGGAGAGGCCTGGATAACCTGCAAACATGCTCACTGATGTCCAACAGCACTTTGAGCATTGAGAGTTGTTTCTCTGTGCCACCAAATTTTATCACGCATCTTTTTGAGCATATTAAGGGTCAGCAGCCTTATAATTCTCCCTCCGAAAATGTATTCTGCCGGAAATGCTTTATTTGTAGTCCTGGCGTTCTATTTTTTTTGTTACTCAACTCTATTCATCACTTAGAGATTTGAGCAGCCACCTGAAATTCAAGATTTTAAAAAGCTTCTGTCCGTTAGTACACAGTGTCCAGTGGATTTATTCACGTGTGGGTTGTTTAAGAGGATTAAAACCAAGAAAGCGAAGACTGAGGGGTTCCTAGTTCAGCCTCCATTTTGATTCATATACAAATGCACATCACAAAGAACAACTGCGTGGTTCTATCATCCTTAACACTTCATAAACCGCTACATTAAAACAGAGGAGAGGAATATAAGGCAGAATTACAACATTTAGAGGGAATAATTCTTCTAAGTCAGTTGGAAAAAAACAAACACCCATGAATGGAGCTACCCGGCAAAAGACTGAGCGCTCCTTTCTGAACAAACAAACCAGCAAGCATGACTATGTATATGTGGTTGCATGAGTTTTTTCACACTCTTACTGACTCCACCCGCTGTTGTTTTTCAAACTGTGGTCTGAGTCTAACACAGCACGTCAGCATGAAGCTTCAGTTAAAAGATGGAGGCAAAAACTGAGGACAGCAGAGTGCAAAGGTGTTTCAGGACACGTTTCCCTGCAGACCATCAGGTGACTGTGATCCGCACAGCGTGCAACACGCCTTATTCTTTTATTCCTTAATGTGGCAGTCCAATCCTTTTTAGACACAAAGTCCAAAGACTGCTTATGATGGGAGGTGAAATCATTTTATGACACCTAACAGAACAAAAACATTGAAGTCTTTTGAATGCCATCTTAAAAAAATATTCAATATGTTATTTAAGGCCTTACTAAAAAAAAATCTATTCAAACATCTGCATACTTACACTCAAAGGGGAAATAATACGTTGCTGTGGTCGATAAGATCAAAATAACACCCATTCTCTGTCAGATTCCCTTTTACTGTGCCTTACTGAGCTGATGGGAAGTGAAATACTGGCCTGGTAACTTTTACTAAAGCTGTCCAAAGGCCAAAATTAGCCTCTTAATACCATTTTTAGGAACCCACATGGAGCAGGAGGCATTTCATGGTCTCAGCTCAAAATGAGTTACATTTCAGGGCCATTGAAACATGTTGAAGCTGGTGTTTCAGCTCTGAGCAGCAACCACCGGTGGCCCCGGTGACGTCTCGCGCTGGAGCATCTCACCGTAAATCATCGCCAGCCCGGTCTCGTGCAGGAATCTGAACCGCCGGTGTTTGAACAGCCAGATGGTCAGGATGGTGAGGGTGAGGAGGGTGATGAAGATGAGCAGGTCCGCGCTGTCCTGCCGGTGGCTCTCCTCAGCCTTTTTCTCTGTCACGATGTTCTCCATGGCACTGTCGTCCTCCTGAGGTGATGATGCTCGGGAAACACTGATGGACACACACGAGCTCACCAGCACGAGAAGCCACAGCGTCCTCGCGGCCCTCCGGACACCGCTGACAGTCACTTTTAACACCATGTCGGCTCTCGGACGGACGAAGTGCAGCGACCACACCTGAGATGAAAGCTAATTTTGGGCAACTATTACCCACGAACTGGTGGCAATAGAAACCAGAGAGACAGAGAAACCAATGCTGACCCGGAAGTGAAATGCCTTTTTTTCCCCCGTATGATTTTTGTTATTGAAAAGCACCGTGGTAAGATGTTCCTGATTGATCAAATTTAGTTTAGCATTTGACTTAAGTGAAAATAAATGTATTGTAGGTTGCTTTCACGGAGCCTATGGAATACTGATGATAATGATTCTGAGCAACGGTCTATTAAAATGAAATTCCCAGTTTATTTTGAACAGGAAGTGAAACCTGCAGTTCTTCGTTTGACATGTTACAAATATGCAATGCTGAGCTTGTTGGAGGTTGATATTATTATACTACATTATATGACTATTATTTTAGTAAATTACAATATAAACATTGTAACTAGAAAATAATAAAAATGTTAATATTGCTTTTCCAAGTCTCGTTGGTTAAATAAATCTCGCGATATGAAAATGACGTCTGGATTGTGCAGTTTAAAGTAGTCGGTAATTACTGTTTAAGATATGTTTTCATGTTTACTCCACTTTTACTTCAATAATTAATTCAATTATATATTTTTATGCATATATATAATTTTCATTTGTTCAGTAGATAAACAGTTTTAATATATTTGTGAAATATATAGTTAGGATGAGGATAAGTTCAAACATTCCGAGCTACATTGAACGTAGCGGGAGTGTCGTGCTCATTTCTGTTTAGGCTACAATTGTTGTAGCTCTCTATCGCAAAGTGGTGTTGATTATGAGCCAGAATTATCCAGTTAAACTCTGTATTTTTTGCTGATCTGATTTATTTAATCATTCATTGAGCAGTTCTTTGCAGAGGATAAAACCGAAGATGACATCTAAAATCAAAGGTATGTTTCGCTCCAGTAACTAGCCTGCTATGCTAACAATAACAATCTGTTAAACAGTTTTTCTACTAACCTTAATTAATTCTGCTGTGCAGATACGGTTTTGTGAAGTGTAATTAGTGATATTATAACAGTAAACATGGTGTTGAGTTATTGTTAAATACTATTTACAGAGCATTACTCTGTACATAATTTATCTCACCGCAGTGTTTTGTTTTAAATCAATATGATGCATTTATCGACGCTATTCTCAATAAATCAGATATTTTTGATAGTTAAGTATTTAGGTTACTCGACCTCACGCACCCCAACTTGAACATAACCAAATATACTAGTTGTCCAACGAAAGCTTTCGTGTCTGTGTTACATACAGTACATCATGATGCGGAGGAGGGATGTTTATATTTGTGTCTTTGATTATTTACGTGAAATAGTCATTTGTTTAAAAATTCTCAAACATAAAGATGAATTTTGTCCAGGACAAAGTGATGATTAAAACAAAGCATAACACATGGAATACGTTTGCCCTAAAATAAGATAGGGGATAGGCATTAAGAGTCAAAATGTGTGGAAAGGGCTTTTAATCACTCCAAGTACACTGAATTATCAACTCAAATCATAAATCATAGAGCAGGATTATTAATTTAGTCAATCCAAAAAAATATGTTCAGATTATTGGAAGTGTTATGCAGTAGAAGTATATCTTTCATTTGTCCTGTAAATGTTATTAGCTCATTACACTTTATATTTACAACTGCAAACATTTGCCTGCTGATTCAATACCCTGTATAATCCGATTTCTCATTATTATAAAAAAAAGCCTATGAAAGCTTATATGAGACATATTCAAATAAAGAAGTGTTGATTTTGATGTATTTTGATTCTAGTGGGGAAAGTCGTCTCGAAGAATAAAGAAGACGCTCCTTATGAGCTGGAGAGTCAATTTGTTCTGAGGCTTCCGTCGGTAAGACTGCTGTACTTGCAGAAATGGATTGAAATTCAAAATGAGACCCAAAAATGAGAACTGATGTGGAGTCACTGTTTTTTATCTTTTTCAGGAGTACGCCTCGACAGTGAGACGGATTGCACAGTCAAGCAGCATGAACATGAAAGACAGACTCACCATCGAGTTGCACCGTAAGCTTTTCCATCCGTAGTGGTGGCACTTGTGGATGTGTGTGTGTGTGTGTGTGTGTGTGTGCGAGTGGTGCATGACCTGTGTGGTGTTCCAGTTTAAACACCAATTTCATCGAAAGGAATATCCCTCTGGTATAAGAACCGTCACATTATCGATTTAAAACCAAATTCAGTGTATTGTTCTGACCTATTTTAAGCTTTGTGAACTGGCAGGTTTTCCATTTTTGTTATTTTTCTGTTAAGGGGACTGCTTAAATCAGCTTAAAATAACCTGAATCATTGCATTTATTATTAAAGAGATCAGAGATGTAAATATCACTAAGTAAATCTAAATAAGACTTTCGGGGTACATTTGTACACTCTGGTACAATTCCTCAGTTAGTGCATAACATTTAAAATGAACAAAGTACCTCTTTACGAACCCCAGTGTGAGGTTGTGAATTCCCAACCCACAACTCCCTCTGGACAACAATCTGCTTTTTTCTGCCCCGCTTACTTACAGCTGACGGCCGCCATGGCATAGTCAGAGTGGACCGGGTTCCTCTGGCCTGCAAGCTGGTGGATCTGCCCTGCATGATCGAGTCTCTCAAAACAGTGGACAAGAAGACGTTCTACAAGACTGCTGATGTCTGCCAGGTAATTCCCCACCGGGAGCTGAATTAGTCTCAGTAGTACAGGATCATTTGCTTTTCTAATCAGTCACCTCTTTTTTTGTATCTCTAGATGCTGGTATGTACACTAGATGGAGATCTTTACCCCCCTTTGGAAGAGCCAACTGGCACTGACCCCAAGAACAAAAAGAAAGACAAAGACAAAGACAAGAAGTTTGTCTGGAATCATGGCAGTAAGCACATAAAACAACCCCTTTGACTTTATTCTGATGTAAATGTCCAACATCAAGTTGTCGAGGCAGAATTTGCCACCGCGGCCACTGACCCTCTCGTTGTTCCGGTCCGCAGTCACCTGCCCCCTGAAGAACACGCGTAAGCGCAGATTCCGGAAGACCGCCAAAAAGAAGGTACGGGTGATTCGGATTCCCCTCCAGCACTCCCTTTCCCTCCCGTTTCCCCGTCCGTCTTGTTAGCGTCCTGTTTGATGGGCCATCTCGTTTCAAGGCTGTCTTCCGACAAGACATTTACATTTCATAACACAGGCGCTGTGGTGAAAGTGAAACCCAAGATTTACATATAAATAAAGCCGCTCCATCTTTGTTGCCCAAAGGCACGCAAAAAAGCAATCTCACTATTGCTTTGATCAAAGTGAAAGCGAGCGAGCTTGAGTACCACATTCCTACTCTGTCTTCTGAATAGATCTTCCTGAAGGTGCGGAACTGAGCCATATTGATTTGGCCCCTTCTGTTTTAATCGCTAATGTGCTTCCTGGCAAGCTTCCAGCTGCTACCTTTAACATGCACTCGTGTGTGTGTGTGTGTGTGTGTGTGTGTGCGTGTGGCCGAGAGGAAACCTAATCTCTCCCTTTTCTCATGCAGTACATTGAATCTCCTGACGTTGAAAAGGAAGTGAAGAGACTGCTGAGCACAGATGCTGATGCTGTCAGTGTCCGTATCCTTTCAGACGCCTACAAATAAATATCAGAATATCTGGCTTGAAAATTCCCAAATTACAGAAAGCTGGAATGCTATAGAAGGTCTTCCGTTGTACCCAGAAAAAAGGCACAAACTTAAAAAAGGACATTACTCTAATGCTAAATTAATGGGTAATTATCCTAGATGTGTAATCTAACCTGCAGCCATGATTCAGATTATTAGACGTTTTAAATAGCTCTGTGATTTAATTTAATTTTTTTTTTAAAGAGAAATGTTACCTCATCCAAAGTAGTTCCATTCAGCTGTCCAGACCCTTGATGGGATTGTTTGACCTGACTCTGTGATGAAAGAGAGGTGCAGTGTGTAAAACTCTTTAGAGCTCTAATGAAACAGAATAGGATCACAGCAGGGCCGTTTTGTGTGACTGCTTGCTGTGTGTTAATTTAGAAGGACTGTTCATTATCACTGCTCAGTCGGTCACAGTGAAACTAGAGACTAATTATAGTTTTAGGCTACAACAAAAGGCACGCGCTTCAAACGCTAATGAATATTGCATTCAGTCCTTAAACCTTCATTTAAAGGTGACATATTGTGGGCAAATTCCCTCTTTTGTGTTCTTGTCAACATATATTTGGTCATTTGAAGTCAACAGCAAATTTAAAACACTCCCTTGCTTTTTTTTTGTGCACAAACAATTCTGATTTTCCTTTTTTTAAATGATATTGCTCGTCAAGCTCACTCCACCCCCCTAAAACATCCATCCGCCCGTCCACCCGGTTAAGCCAGCTTTGTGTGGAAATGTTCAGCTGTAGTGAGGGGCATGAATCTCACATCTACTCCCCAGCCTCAGGATATAAGAACCCAGTGGTTAATGTATATTAAAGGGAATATTCCACAGGGAGTTGGCAAAAGAAACCGTTACATTCAGCCAAAATATTTAATTTGACAGTTTTAAGAACTTGGTCCATAAGAAAAATCAAAATCTGATTCAAACTTAAAGCTATACTGCTAAACTATTTCCCTCTTTGATTGTTATTTTTTTACATATTTTGCTATCTATATATCTAGACTTTTGTTTTTGTTTGGGCTTATTATTATTAGCTTCATAAAGTGAAACGCGCAAAGCTTGTTTCCAACATTTTAGTCAGTCCTCAGAAAATAAGTTATGTCATTTAAAAAAGGTGAGGGAATCCTCAATACGTTGTAGACCCTAACCCATGACGCTCAGGATGGGAAGTTATCGCAGAGGATGAGTCTAAAGAAGCGGATCAACACGGCTCACTGGCCAATCTCGACTCCTCACCCGGAACCTCCGGGCACAAGATGGGTCATGGATCCTCTGGTAAATATGGTGGATGTGTTCTGGTGGGCTTTGTTTGCAAAAAAAAAAAAAGTCCTTGGCTAATTAAAGCTGCCAAAGAGACTTTGGACCTCATGTGACCTTTGTCTGTTTTGGGGAAATAGAAGCCTTTGGACACTGGTTAATTAGATGATGTTTTCTTTACACTGAAACTGTTGAGATATCCAATGGGAGTTCTTATTCTAATGCATTATACATACATTAATCAGATTTTTTTATTTTTATATATACATAATTAATATAATGTTACATAATTAATTAAGGACATCAAGAGTGCATTTACTCCCAATGAGGTTGGTAGAATTGTGGCCGGGATGTCCCACTTAGAAATAGTGGGACATTTGCATATTTTTACAGTTCTCGATGTCTCCTATGTTTCTACGTGTAGCACATTTTTCTCTGCAGTCACACACCAAAAAGTAGATCAGTGGTGGGAAGTTCAATCTCCTCCACCAGTGGAGGGGCCTGCGGATCCAATAGGAAGACGCCCGCTCAATATTTTAATTACGGTTGTAATTAAGTTATCGATGAACATAAGGGAAAGGTTAAAGATTTGTAATAAAAGCCAGAGGTTCAACCTGACTAATGGCTTTTGTTTCATATTTATGGCGTCTTCAGGGTGCAATTACATCAAGTTTCAACATTAACCCCTAAGAGTTTTGGAAGGCTTTCCCTTAGCTCTGAACTGGTTAATGTTAGTTCAGACTCAGACGTTTTGCTCATTAGGAAAACCAAACTGGTACAGATCCATGTATGTGTGACAGTGTTCAGCCTTTGTGCCGGTGATCATAACATTGATGTGCTCTGCGTGTTTAGTCCAGCACGACGAACTGAGGGAGATCTTCAACGACATCAGCAGCTCCAGCGAGGATGAGGAGGACGAGGGCGACCGACACGAGGACGAAGACCTGAATATCATGGATACAGAGGACGACCTGGTGCGACAGCTCCAGGACAACCTGAACGAGTCTGATTCTGCTCAGCACGAAAACGACCGAAACAACCAGATAGGTGAGGAGACGTCAAAGGCTTTACCGCTTTACCCCAAACCGCTAACGCGGTGAACGGCTCATTGAGGTGGTGTGACACACAACCTGTGCACATAAATGTCATGGAGCTACATTTTCATCAAAGTAAAGTGATTTACTAACTAGAGCAAAGATCAGGATGCACTCTTAAGTTGTCTTTTTATAAACACCTTAAATAATTTCCCATATTTTTTTTGGTTAGTTAAAGATTCATGTCTTTAAAAATAGACATAAATGAGGAAGTAGAGATTAAAGGGATATTTGAGCTGAAAATGTGTGTCCCTGTAGCGGGACTGTAATGTTAAAATATACCCTAAGCAGTTATTTAGCCACATTTTTTACCATTTTATCTGAATACCGAAACCTTTTCAGGTTCCACACACTTTATGTGAGTGTTAGGTCCACATAGCCTCCATACCCAGCAGGAGGAGGCATTTACAGATTTGGTCCTGTTGTTTTGCTTTAAGGCAAAACCTCAGACGAGTACCAAATTTGGACCTGAAGACATTCCGACATGAAATACAAAGCAAATCACTCTCAGATCTTTGCAAAAGCGGGCAGGTCGAAAAATGAACTGAGTCGGAATTCCGGAGGTTTTAACAAGAGCTGACCTTTCTGGGTCAGACATCAAAAACATTCAAATAAACACCCCCTCTCTCTCTCTCACATAAATACGCACGCGGCCCCCCCCGCCCGCAGAGATGAGCGCGCTGACAGCTCCGGGCTCCCCCTCCTGATCGCAGCGCTCTGACAGGTGCTGGAACTGGGCGTGCGGCTCTTCCAGCTGTCCGCTCTGACCGCACGGCCTCCTTATCTGCATACGCCCGGCTGTCAGTCAGAGACACCTCGGGTCAGCTCCGCTCCGCGGTCCAGCAGAGCCCCCGTGTGCGTCCAACAGCCGACCACAGTCCTGATAAATGATTCTGCAGGACCAGAGCACGGGTGGGAGGAAAACACTCGCGGATTAGAGCAGGAATTAGTTTTTGAAGATTGGCAGTTAGCGGCAGAGGCGCAGGTTGGGGTGACACAGCTGGGTTTAATGACAGCTGTGTCCTTAGTCCGGGGCAGAGTGACTTAGTCGGTTCCTTTCAGAGCCTCATCCCACATCTCTTAAACGAAGCCGCTTTTTTCCCCATAAGCCACAATTTGTCAGGCCGGACGGGACGTGTGGCGGAGCCGGCCGAGGTCCCGAAGGTGTCGTTAGCGTGCCGCTCCTTCCAAATGACAGCACGTCTCCATGTCCGGCTAATCCTCCCTGTCTGAGCGTAAACATGTTTGTGCTCCGGCCCTAACGCGTGACCCCGCCCGCTGTTGTCCGCAGTTATGGAGTATCAGGTGCAGATCAACAGCGTCAAGGCCAAGCTTCAGGAAACCCGCGCCCGAAAGAAACAGCAGGAGGAGCTCATCATGAAGGTGGAGAACCAGGCCCTCAAAGTAAGCAGAAAACACCGGCTTTCTTATTCTAATTTTCCTTTTTATTATTATTATTTTTTTTAAAGCATCAGTCAGAAACTAGGTCTGCATGTGTAGAAATATTAAAAAGTCCATGCAGATGAGCTTGGAGGCAAAAATCCCCCGTGGCGGTGTAAAATCTTAAGAGAAAACAGCTGATTACACACATTGTTGGAGACTATTTTTCTCATTCCTCATGACTTTTAATATTACATGTCCCCCGCCAGCTATTCGCCACATAAGCACCGTCATGCACGAAAAATTGCGTGAAAATTCATTCTTCTGCCCATTGCTCTTTAGTGAACATTTTTACAAAGGGTGGAACACAAGCAGACATGGTCCTTTTTCATGCTGCCATTTAGAGCCCTCATTTCTTGGCGTTTTGGGACCATTAAAGCCTCATCGCTGCTCGTTATTATCACAGCAGCGTGGAAAAGGTCATCTGTCTCTGACTGGCGTCCCGAGTGGCCTTTCAGTCAGGGAGACGATAGTGACACGAGCGGCGCGGGCCGACACACATTTAAAGCCATCCCAGTTTAATGAGGCCTAGCGTGTCGACTTTTACAAATCTTGTTTGTCTGTCCCCCCCCCCCCTCTCGCAGAACCGCTTCCAAGCCTTGCTGGATGAGATTATACAGCAGGAAGAGCGGGAGATGGAGCAGGTAAGTTCCTCCTACTATGAAAACTAAGATTTGGAGCTTCATGTGAAAATAGAAATGCAAACTTGTCGAAACTTTAATGAATTCACTCAAGTGAAAATGAATTTGCCAGCAGAATAAAAGAAAAAAAAAATGTCCCCCAATAGCTGAATTCTCTCCTGTTGTTTTGAATGCTGTTGGCATCATCAAAGAAAAGTAAGCTGATTGTGATCCATGGAGCTTACAGGTATCAATCATAGCCTCTCTTTTGTGCCCCCAACAGCTGGCCTCCCTACAGGAACAGCTGGACTCACTGATAGAGAAGTGACCAGCAGGGGGCAGTCTGACGTCATCTTCCGCCCGACACCTTCAGGAGGATCCACAGAGGAGGGAGCCTTTACTTGCTGTGTCATTCCTCTCTTATGTCAGTTTAATACATTACATTTACTGCACTCTGGTTCCGGTGATAAAAGTGACACTTTTTTATGACGCCAACTGTAATCGTGCACTGTATAAGTCACCTCGTAATTGTATACGGTTAGATGGTTAGCCTTGAGTGTGGATGTCGCCTGTTTTGTTTGTCATCTTAAAACTAAGGCTAAATCATATCATATCAGCTCGTTGTTTCTGCTTCCATTATGTGAATGAAAAATAAATGACATCCTTGTAGAATGAATTAGCTGTGAACTTTTGAAGATTGCTTCTAATATGTCGTATGTTGGCCACATGAGAGCTGTTTCTTCCAGTTTGTGTCGTCTCGAGTTAATCCAAACAGCATCATTTGGGTTTAACTGGTACCTCAATAATTCATTAAAATCCATGAAAAGTGTTGAACCTCTGGATGGTATTCTGCTGAGATGATCTAAAACGATAGCCTCTTATATTTTGCATACCTGGATGTGTTTTATTTGCAAAGAAGAAACAAAAATTAGCTGAGTTATTTCGAAATAAACTAAGATCTTGCAAAGTGATTTGATTATAGTGACTACTGTCACTATAATCAAATTATGGCAAGATTTCTCATTCATCTGATTTAAATGATGAAAAATATTGTGTGTGAGTAATCCTAAACACACAAAATATCCCTCCACCTTCCCTGCTTTGTCTGTCACCTAATTTTTAAAAAAATGTGATTTTATCAGGTAATATATGTTGCACAGTAGATGAGGATGTAAAAATTAGACAAAAGAGCAATGAAAAAATATTTTCTTATAAAGAATTCCTGTTTATTTTTTGGGATAACTTTAAAAGAGCTCACTGATTCTGTTGTCCTAATCTCTCCAGGCAGCTCCTTCTACGACTTTAATTCTCTGCCACCTCTGGATTTTAGCTTCAGGCACAGATTAGAGTCTGTTGGGGCTGGAGTCAGCACACGCTTGTTTAAGACCAACAGGTCAGATATGTGACCTCTGAGAGCCTGGAAAGTCTTCAGTAAAATGATCCTATTGTTTTTCTTTAAATCATAATTTGATGGTCATTTAAGGACTATGTCTAATTATGTGAAATGATGATTGTTTTCAATCTTGAGAGTCATGGAGGAAAACCCAGGAACGTGACAATTTCGAAAGAGAAAAATGTGGCAGCATGTTTACAAGTCCCAAATCCCCAAAACATCTTTTTGGACAGATGGAACACGAGTATTTTAGGTAGTCACTTCAGCTTCATATTCACTGGGAAATAATTAGCCCCACACCAAAAGAAAGCTTTGACACATAAAAGCAAATCGGTTGGGTGTCAGCTTGTGATGTGGGTTGAAGATGCTTCAAATCTGTAAGAAGCATTTTGAAATCAAAAATCATCTGTCTGGTGTCAGCTGTAGGTCACGGTTAATGACCTGAAACAAACATTTATAATCATTATGGAGAATTGGACCATTCTGAAGCTCCCTGCGGTGAGTCCTGAACTTAATACAATTGAAAATCTATTAAAAGACTTGAAGCTGAATTGAGCCGCTGGACTAAACTACCAGTGGAGAGAACAAAAGGGTCCATGAGATTGCAGACAGATTACCTTACTGTTCTGATTGCCTCAAAAGGGCGAGCAAAAAGTAAGGGTCTGTCTTGTTGCTTGCCTGTGATAAGAGAAGAAAAAAAACTGCTTGCTATAGAAAACTGAGCTGCTTTAACCGTGTCATATTATTTCAGGGGTTGTTTTTTCAATAGCATTAATTATCTTTTTCATGTTTGCATCGGGGCATTTCCTCCAAGACATATATAATAAATCTAAACATTTCCAGATCACTTATTTAATAGACAACTTGCAGTTCATGTGTGTTTGGTTGTGTGTCGGAATGATGACTTGAAGGATATTTGAGTTATTTAGATATTTAAAAACAGCCAGATTGGAGCTACATTTGGAGCGATTTTGATCAACTGTGATAAAAGCTGAACATGTCATCAGGTAGCCAATACAGTAACATCATAATTTCTTGATAAGCAAAACAATCCTTATGGCATTACTGTTGAGTCTCACAGGAAAACATCAAGCAGTCACTCAGTCTATAAAAAGAAGGACTGCTTAGGCCTTTCATAGAAAGATTTATGAATGATAAAACAAAAGTATCATGTCTTCAAAGTGCCCCTCTTCTAGATTATCGTTTGTTCAAGAGTGTTCTGGGCCTTTCTCATCCAACTGATTCTGGACTCTCCTACTTGTTCCTGAAAGGATTGCCCCAGCAATCGTAAGGCAAGGCGAGGGATTAGCTGCACAGATTAAAGTGGCCATCTCCAAACCCTGCCTAATCCCGCCATCTGTCAGAGAGCAGCAAACCAGCCAAGACATACTCGGTGAGGCTAATTAGAAAGGCAGAGGAGCACAGTCAAATAGGGGAAAAGAAATCTAAAAAAACAGACAAACATATTTGGTTGGTATCCGATTAATCCGAGTCACAATGGAGGAAACATA